>JAVTVY010043826.1:0-216838 GCA_036873755.1 Hanleya hanleyi
GCTGTCACGGACATCATGGTACATTTTTGTCCGAATATAGGTCCGACTCATATCGCCATAACTATTCCCTCGCAAGCCCTCAGTACCGTTATAAGTTTACGAGGATTTTTATAAGTTCATATACAGATGCTACGGAACGGCTCGCATAGACGGTACCTTTAACGGGATACCAGATATGCCGGAATACTAGACTCAATCGATTTAATAGTATTTCCTGTAGTGAGAGACGGAAATCGTGTACGCATACATGGATCAGACGGACGTTTATTGAGCTTGACAGATCAGCGGACCTTCCTTGGACCATAATTATTAACGTGGCCTGAGCTGTCCGAGACGATATCCGAATTCTGTCACCTTTGGTCCTCCGCGCCAGTCAACGCCAAGTGCGCGTTAAATACCATCGTATGGGATATCTCTTATCACGGTTTGGGGAGATATTTTCGGATGGTAACCGCTTCGCGAATCGGAATTTATCTGCTATTTATACGCAACATATATGTTTTCAAGCGGCAGTTCTGTGAACTTTTGGGTATAATACACCTGAGCCGGGGAAACATATTTCTATGCTATTCCGTAGCACAGGCGTGATCTGGACAAGACAAGGATTTAGCCGGGTGTTTGTTTGACCTGATGCGTGGGTCTCAAGACTCAACTGCGATTGGTCAAAATGTAGGGTTTGTTCCATCTTCAAACCAATTTTAACGCTCCCAATTCGAATTGCCTTGATATATCTGAGAGACGAATCAATCAGAACCTATACCCGCCGATTTCGTGTTGGGTGACATCATTTTCAAGTAGCTACGTCATTCTTCCAAATGTGGTGGTTGTATTGGCCCAATAATATAGGTCAGCCAATCAGTAATGCTCTTCTATGACACATTTCGAAATTCAAGATGATTCGAGATCAGTGACGTCTCGTGTCTAAATGTTCTTTGAACATTGAAGGGCGGCCGATATATCAAGGCAAGCTCGAAGGGAACGTAGAAATTGGCTCGGTGTAATGAAGATGGTTTTGTTCTAGCTTACTCTTCCAAGGAAGGAAACATCACTGTTACGGAAAGCTCATTCATATGGATGAAGGCTATCTTCAGATGAATCACATTGAGTGAGATTTGAAGATGTCACCAATCTCTTTGTCTGGGGTACCCCCTAAAAAAAATATTGAATTTAATCAGATGCAATAAAAAATCACAACCAGTTCCTTTGACTGGCAATAGTTATCCTCTGGGATATCAAAGATTATAATCCTGAGTGGAAAAGACCATGAAGTTTCATTCCAACTCCATAGTGAGATGTTTGAGCTCATCTGGGACCATCTGTCACTTGTGAACACGGCCGAACTAACACACCCTGCCAGGTGTACTGCAGCCAAAGTTACCTCAAAATGACACAATCCCGCTCTCAATATCAGAACCATGGTCTTCAGACAAAAAAATCACAATTTAGGAAACTTTCAAAGGTCTGGGGTCCAGTTTATAAAGGATTACATTCCTTGGTGCTTACCCGGCAGTGGTTATTTTCAGTTTCATTCCTGCCAGGGTAGGAAACATCACTGTAACGAAATACTAATTCATATTATGATGGCCGAGGTCATATGGATACTTTGTCCCTATGAAGTAAGTTTTCATTGCTACGAACTTGTCCCCAATCCCATTGCAACTATGCAAGATAATAAAATGTGTTTAAACTTGACCCCAATGGCCACAGACCACTAATAATTTTGTTACTTGTTATGTATTAGCATAAAAAATTCAGAAAACTACCGATGAATAAATCCACCTGGCATGACAATATTCACCTTGTGGGACACTAACTGTGAAAGTCTTGACAGGAGTTGACCATGGAAATTTCAAATTCCCGCCACTGACAGCCGATTGGTGCTACCGAATGCCATTCAATTTGTAAACAGGGAGCCTTCTCATCCCTTTTTGTTCATGTCTCCATCAACCATGGTTTTCCCAAAGTGGCCCAAATCAACACCAGCAAGTACAGCTTGAAGCCTCATCTGCAAGTTCAAATATCAGATGTATCAGAAATGCTGAAAAATCGCAGCTCATAAACTCCATAAAAATCTACTCTCAAATTTCTAAACAACGTAGGTCGTGGGCACTGACCCGGAAGTGATCAACTCCGGTCTGATGCCAAATAGAAAATGGTGGTCACCTATTTCCGTATTGAAAAGGAGGGGAGACAACCAGTCTAGGCCGGATTCCATTTCATTCCTTCCCGATATTATTTCAAATATCTATTACCAGGGATGACTATAGGGGTCTACCCATATAGCGAATTAAGCACGGTACAACGAAATAATTATCATCAATATCTCCAAAGTATTTCCCACGAGATTCATTGAGGATTCAGACTTCGAAAATCTGTAATTATTGATGAGATGTGAGGTTGAGCTTGGGCTTGAATATATTTCATTGGGAACATGTCTACTAAATAGCGATTAAGGACGCCGGCTTATAAGTCACGAGCTATCCATAGGCTTAGTTGCCGTTTCGATGAGATTTCATAATGGTTGATGTTAGGCGTCTGTGTGAGTTTCCCTGCAATAATCAAGACATATTTGACAAATACAAGAAGAATACTGCAGAGACCGTCCTGGGTATGGGGATATCATAAGACATTCATCCGGTAATTTCCCTGGTAATGAACCGCTACCGTTATGAAACAATTAGCCACGACATTCTGCAAATGCAGATGTAAATGCTGTGACATAATCAGTTCAGCGATATTTTACGTGGTGTTAACTGGGACAGGGAACTTTTTTTTTTGATGCGAGTCTGCCTAATTGTAAGTGCTGCCGTCGTGGAATTCTTATATCAATATATAACCGCTGCGGTTATTCACAATATCCCATTATTGTGACAACTGGTTTACAAAGACAGTGGCCACGAAAAAAACGACGAGATGGAAAACCGGAGCTCTCACTAAAGACGTTTATGTTCTAATGAGCACCAGAAATTACAAATAACAAGACGCGTGTTTGGGTTTGGGTTGCTAGGGTAGTTCCAGGTAAAGCTCTTTCAATGCAAAAATAAACACTATGGAGTTCAGTTCTTTGGGACAACAAAACCATCTGCACACGAGAGAATAACCTTGAATTTGTTCAGAGTAGCCATGTCATTTTTGTGACTATTAATTATTATTTCAAGTATTTTTCCCCACAACGATGGAAATCAAAGTGTTCCAAATGATTGTCAAGGACTTGCTTCTCCTACACGATTTCAAGCGTTTCTCCTGTGGATGACTTATGTTAATGCTTTTCGGCTCAATTTTGGTCTTTTCAACGTGAAATCCCTTTGTTTCATACTTTTGAAGAATCCGTAGATTAACCTTGACTTTTGACATCGTGTTCATAATTACATATGGTTACCTTACCCTCTCTAAACCGACCATGTTAAAAAATGACTGTCACAATCAAGGAGCTAACCCGTTAACCTAGACTTTTAACCGAGTCAACCAAGCATGACGTCTGTGCAACATTGCTCGGCTTTATGCCTACCTTCTAATTTTCGAACAGCATTTTTAGACCTGGAAGCAAAAAAAGAAACATCTTTATGTCAACTGAAGCTAAATACTTTGGCATGGATATGTTAAATATCCAAAGAACTGAAAAGATAGCTTGTGAAATTTGAATAATATTTGCAGAATTTTACTCCACAGTAGCCTGAAGTTCAGTTTTGCCGTCTGAATAATTAGAAGAAATAGGGTACCGGTATATATTTGTCATATTTTTTATAATTCCCTACAGGCCTCGGATGATTTTTTTTATCAGCTTCTGCAATGTTAGAATAATTAGCGTATTCAACTCCTATTCAAGCAAATTTCCAGTAACGCTTATCCTTTAACCAGGACATTGAGTGGATATACGGCAAATGTTGAGATGAATTTTGAAGACATTTCCCATCACATTTAAATCTTCAAAATATATATAATGGGAAGCATATACATTGGAGACACTTTCCTGACTGAGATGAAGTTTATCAGTGCGGTTTATCATTGCGAAATATCAGAGTATATTCGACCTTTCTATTCATTTCAAGGTTAAGCGGCTGTATGTGCCGTATCTCTCGTTTCTGAGTATGAAATTTTCATCCAAGGCATTCGCGTTGAATGGTTCAGAATATCCCATCGATAGAATTCCCAACAAGGGTGGTTAATCGTGAGTCCAACATCTTAAATTGAAAAATAGTATGAACGGCTTAAATGACTTACTGAAAGTTCCAAAAAAATCTCGTTCCTGTAAAACACTATTGATTCAGGTGCAGGCCCGAAGAAAGTGGTCTGAAAAAGTGACACACACATTAACACATTAATTATTAGATGTAAATATACACATCGTTAGAGCCTTTGAACTGTCATTTTGATTGATCGATCGTCCGGAGTTACCGTGGACGTGTTGCAGTGTAAAGTTCTTGATAGATTTCTTGAAAAGCAATGCAGTTTTCACATGGCTGATTTGGTATTTTTGGCGCCACATATTTGGCATATTGTGATGGTGTAGCTCATTTCGTTGAAGGATGTATTGATCGAGCAACTGAAGGGGCAATACATTTATGCCGTTTTGGAATTCTTAATCAGTTACGATTCATTGAATGTTTGATGACAATTTGAACGAATGAATGTTATCTTAATTCATTCCAACCCTAGTTATGACTGTGTATTGTTTGGATAACAGTATTGTTTTCTCTCTTTCAGTTGTTTTGGACACTTCCACGCATCATGGGTAAGTACATACATTCTCTAGGTATATTGATGTGAACACGCCTGAATGTTGAAATATATTTTATTCCAGACACGATGAATCCTTACACGAAGTCTCACTCTTAGCCTTGCTGGATAATACTAGGTATTCGGTTTCAGGGGAGATCAAAAGCAAAATTCTCGCCTTGCACAAATTAATCAATGCCGCGTCACAAATACATGTACTTATAATATTGGCATCTGCCACTTCCGGAATCAAAATCGCCTGGATCTTATGAGTCCGTCTAGTCTAAATCTGGCCTGAGCTAGCGAAAGAGCTTGTTATGGCTTTTTTGATTGTTTTCTCGAGCGAGAGAAGAAGGAAATCTCGTTCTGCAGCCACTCAAATAATGCATACGGGAGGTATGTTTTCATTAACACGGGGGACAATGAAGATGGAGTAGAGCTTGCGGATGGACACTGTTTGTTTCGAGAAGATAGACATGGTGTATTTAGATTATAAATGGACACAGTATTATTGAAAGTCCATAGTACCTGTTATAGCTTGTATCTAGATATTCCCGTTCATCTCGGTCGATAAGAGTGATGAATGCGCAAGCAAAAATTAGCGAGTTCGGGACTACCTCTCTCCCTCGCAATCTTTTTTTAACCGACGCGCAGCGGTGATTTTATTGTGAAGGTATGCCACACGTGCCTTTGCAGTCATACTTACTCTCATTGGCACAGTCCATTATCTTCGATATATCGAATTGCATGGCTAGCAATTCTGAACGTGTTTACTGGTACCTCACTAAATAATCAGCCTATCAAATCTTTATTGGTTCCCTATTTAATATAAGGGATGACATGCAAGAAGAAAAAGAAGAATAAAAAAATAGGCGTTGATATTTATGTTATATATCCCACATTTCTTTAGGTTTCCCTCGTGAAGCTTCAGATGTGACAGAATTAGCTAGCTAAATGTTGTATTAGGGAAAGTTGGAATAGATGTAGGTCGATATAATGGGCATTCATTCAGAATTGGAAGTGCCACGTCGGCCGCTCAGTTGAGAGTCGAAAACCATCACATCATAGATATAGGGAGCTGAAGTTCTGATCGCTATACATTACATTCGTACACGTTCACCGACATAATACGCGAGACCCATTGCAGAATGTTCTATCGATTTTATAGGTCCAATTTTATAGGTTTAGTTTAATATCTATAACAGTGGGACATCTCTATACGTACCAAGGTGTAAATTTCCACAACTGAAATGTAATTGTGTATCTAACTGACTGTAATAATGTTGGATATAATTCTCTGTGTTGTAAAATTTTTTCTTTCTGCTGAAGGGTTTTCATAATTTTGGGACTCCGGGGTAAGTGTAGTGCCGGCGACCGTTCAGGAGTACAACTCCACTTGCAGTCAGGAGGCATCCTGACCTGCCTTGCACCCCCGAACACCAGCGAGAATGTCTTATGTATGGGAAACCTGTCCCCCGTATCTCAATATTGATATGCCGTTATAGAAGCGTGTATGTGTATTTTTTTCAGTTGATAGAGTCGTTGCATGAACTGATTTGGAACAGGAACTGCCTTAACATGCTACTATTATGAAGCGCCAGTTAAAACAATGCGACTCATAACCAAAGTAGAAATGTGACATCAAATCAGTATTTTTCTGACTGAAATGGCGGTAATTTTAGTATTAACATGCCAGAAATATTCGTCGCGGTGAAGAGGTATTTAATATGATTGATAACTAATATCTCTCTTGATATACCTAAGACTTGAAAAATGGAACTTGTTGCTCCCTCGCTTACGCTCAGCATTAAGAGGATAGAACAAGGACTGGTTCGCTCGGTGTCAGTATAATGTGACTCAGTGGGGTGTCATGTCTGCCTACGGCATGATATTTCAGTGGGACAGCACTATAAAATGGCAGCATTAGATCTGCTCTGTTACAAGTAGGTACCCCTGCCCCTCCCCCTCCCCTCCCTTCCCTTCCCCGTCGTGATATAGCTGAAAAAATGTTGAAAGCGACGTTAAACCCTATTCACTCACTCACTCACTCTCTTGATGCGATAATTCTGATGAATAGATAATTACATTACAAAATAATTACAATAAACCTTCGAGATGCATCACTTACCTAATATATTTTGCGTATTTTACTATAAATTACGGACGAACAAACGACAGAGAAACTTTCTCGAAGCCAGATTCTCGTCATCGCTATACGAAATCTTTCATACAGACACATGTGTGTGTATAGCCGACAGGTAAAAGTTCGATTTTCACTGCCGAAGCCAGTGCTTTAGAAGGTATTGGGTCTACTATAGGAGGAAAATATGTCATATATCTCAGTTTCTCTTGTCATGCCTTCAAGCGTTAGACAGTGGAACCTCAACTCACCTCACCATTTTTAACATTCTACAATTATATGACCGTAGATTTCATCAACAGATTGATGTTGTGTTTGGTTGCTTAGCCACGTTGGCATCAAAAGAAATGCTGAAGCTGATGAAATGGCTAAGGCAGCCCTAGATAATTTAATAGCATACATGCTCTTGTATTGGAAAAGTAAACAGTACGCACGTGAGTGTAGTCTACTACAGAGGAGAGAGGGAGAGAGAGAGACTTGACCCAAGTCTAGGTTATGATATGTTTGTCCATGGAGCTGGCTTCTCTATCGTGATTAGCTCGAGTGAAATAATTAATTGCGTTAATAATTCTTTGATGCTCTGACACTGTAACCCGGCGAAATAGTTAGCTCGCTGAGCCAATACCCTAGACAACGGATAGATTGATTGTAATTGGATTGGACTCGAATCCATGATCAGTGCTTTAATGTCAATTCCGTTCATTATCTCCACAGAACACCTTGTCCTTGTTAGCACATTGTAATTCTGAGCACTTCACAGGACTGGATTTGTCGTCGCTAGAAGACCGAGTTTATGCGCATATCAACAACCCGATATTGAACAAACATCACAGCAGAGCATATTCAAACGTAATGATAGCGAAGACGTGGCACAGCACGAAATACCGGTACATCAACCGCCTCACATCGCCGCTAGGTGGCTCTCATTCGTCAGTGCCGTACTGTGCTGCTATCTGTGCCTTTTCACAGCAAAAAACCTAAGAAATATCATTGCGAAATTTTGTTTGAATGAAATACATTTCATTTCTTTCGTCTGTAATACGTAGCTTATGAATAACCAGTTTCGTTCGGTTGGCGTTTAGAGCCTTAGACACATTGGATCGTACAACCGGGAACAAATATTGTTCGGGTCTGTTGTCCGAGGCGTGATTCGTTGTGGTAACTAAGTAACATATATACCGTAAGGTACGTGTAGCGATGAGTCAATGTTTATCGCATTTCTCTTTTTGTAAAGTTTCGTTTAGCTTTTTTGAAGTCCAATATTTTATATTACCCCAGATGATTATAAGTTACAGAAATAAATACAATATGTAGAGGCTGTGGTTGTATATTGTACATCTATATAATAGTATGAAATAGAAACAAGCGCTGGATGAGCGCAAAGACCTCCGTCGAGGCAACAGGGTCAGTATGGGAATAGTACATCACTGAATAACATAGGGCCGAATGCCAAGCTCAATTTTGCATTTGCTGGACGTTAACTTCACCAATGGTAATTAACCTGAGATTGAGGGTTCCCAACTAGCATGTCCAGCTAGGGATGTGGAAGTCACATTCCCCGCAAATAATATTTCTTTTATTTCACGTGCTTGAAATATTGGGGTATGGAATAGAGTATATTGATGGAAAACCTGGAATACTGCTTGAGACAGGAGGCCCCTTCCCACCCACACCGCCCCATGAGAGGACGCCCCCACCCAAATCAACACGTTAGCGGCAGAAATGAGACCCTGTGTGCCTAGTTTTACCAACTTGCCTGTGATTTTATGCTATAGGCCCTACACATCAACACTTCATATTTTGTATGTGTACAGTATAGCATCCTCATTGACAGAATCCTCTACAAAACACATCTGATTTTACCGACACTCCGTTCTGATCTGTCTCAGCATCATGTGCTGATTCAATGAGCTCGGAATAATTTGTATACTGGTGTTACAGGTCACCTTCATCATAATGTATCAATTACCATGGACTTGTACATGTATCACATTCATATTGAATGGTGATGGCTGATGAGAATGTTGCTCATATGGAACAAATGGCTGTTCATGTTAATCATAAACAACATACAATTAATAATACTATCAAATAATTATGTATATTCCTTGTCGACATCAATATAATACAGACAATATTATGACTGAATCAGGTAACAGATATCCAAGGGTATATATGTCTACACTAAACTGAAGGAGATCCATGATGCGTATTATATTATGTTGTAAAACTTCACTTGCTAATCTCGATTATGTTGCTTATTGTGAAAATAAATGAAGTTATGAAAATAAATTTAGTATGATTGCCCATTACCCTCAAATTAGAAATATCTTCAGCAGCTAAAGTTAAGTCAATCATAACAATATATAACACCATGGTATTGTTGTAATATCACCCAGGTATTGATCTTTGGTTAAGAATGTAATGAGATACATATACCTGTTATTTGTGTTATTCTGTATGCAGTTCATTCTGTATGTATTTTATACATGTACATATACCAGAAGTGGAATTGAAATTTGAATAAAATAATCAAAATATGTTCGGTTTTTACCTCTACTCAGGAAATGAAGTCTTTGTTTCTAGAAGCTAAATTATTTCAGACACATTCAAGTCCTCACCTGGTCAAGGGAAATAATTTTGTAAAAAGAAACAAAAAAACAAAACAAGTATAGATCCACACTGGCGCAGACCAGAAAGTTTTATGACCTTTGATGATATTTGTGGAGCATGCTGCAGGACTTCAACTTTCATGAATCTGATATTATCCACACAATCCCATTCTACATGATATTTTTGCCATAGTACCGATAAACTAGATCCCTTCAGTTATGTGGTCTAGATCCAGGAGCTATTGGGAGCTGCAGGTTTTGTTAAAGTTGGATCCAATTATTCTGAGAGAAGGAATGAAGTCCGGCATGGTTGTTTTAAGTTAAAATTGGGCATCCTTGAAAATGTCTGACCGATTGACACATGTATCACTCTGCCGGTGGTCATTACATGCGTAATGTTTATTTCCTGAGGAATCAGCTGATATCCAATGTGGGGGGGGGGGCTTGTGGCCAATCACTGACTCTGATTTTCACCACCTCTGTCATTCCACACCTTTCTGACACAGCTGAACCAATCAATAGTCTCTTTTGGTTTTTCCATTTCATCCAGTACATCCATTGTGTAACAGTCCTGTTGCATCTGATATCAGAAGTGCTAACCCTGCAAGTTGGAATCAATTGTATACATATTTAATATCAAAACTCACTTTCATTCTTTCGTCATACACAACAAGATGAAATCCATCATACCAGTTCGCACCTTTCATACGTGTACTTAATAGAACTGGAGCCTGACCATGTTACAAGAATTTGCAAAAGTATGAAATGAGAACTGAGTACTATGAGAACTTAATCCAATCTATGAGTGATAAATAATATGAATTCTGAAGAACGATGATGGATCTTGACCACTGGTTGAATTGGAGTTCATGTTAGTGGCATGAGCATGATAATAATCCAGTATATCATAATCTAGAACAGGATTGTTTATATCAGTAACTTCTCTATGGAGCAATATTTTGACAAACGAAAATTAGATCACAAAAGAAAATATGTATACTGTGTTTGAGGAATATTTCTGCCTCCCCAATGGAAGGCGAAATTTGAATGAATGGTCTGTGTTGTCAGTGTGTCTGATGTCCCCCTTGCAAGGACAAGAACATTTTCTATGTAATTTATTATTTATTGATATATTTATTGATTTTCTTTTTGTCTAATTGTCTTCTGTTCAAGTCATTTGGCATTGGTAAAACCTGAAATGTATATCATGATCTCCTTATTTCATCTAGTGATACTGTCTGTTTTGTTCCAGATCACGGGGCTGAACAAAGCATGTGAAATGTGATCATATGGCAAATAAATGCCCAGTGGTATGTCCAGGGCTTAAAACTATAAATAATATAAAAAAAAATAAAAAGCCGACAAATACCGATATACAGAAATGACGGGGGGTGTACTATGAATCATTGAGTTGTAATGACATCAAATGGCGACAATAAACTTACCAGAAAAACGGCAAAAAATCGCATTGTCCGTCTCTACAAGCTGGAGGGCCGCCATGTTAAATCTCTCGGTGGATGGGAGGACAGGACCGGATAGCTCTGGCTTCGAGATTGAGGTGGAACCCGACTACAGAAGCAAGGCCCACTGCAATGCATTGCAATGGGGAACCCCATTATTTCAATTGTGTCCAAGAAAAGTGCCTCAAGATTTCGTCGGGAACCATGACAATCCCTATTGGAAATACTATGAGTCGTGGGTTCCCCATATGACAATTATTTGGCGGGAGATTTCACGTTGCGCTCCTAGACTTCCGTCTGATCGACGGAGGTAAAAATGAACGCAGATCCTAACTCACGACTCCCTCTGTGTTCATGACGGGGACATATGGCCAGAGCGGATATGATGGAGAAGGTATGTTTCCGTCACGGACACAGCCGGCAGATATAAAAGACGTATTCTCCGTTATGGTAGCATTCCTCCATGTGTATAATGTGTTTACGGATGACTCCGTGTCAGCGTTATTCCCTTACTTTTAACTGTCCGACAAAATACCCACACATTTGAAGATTAATCGGAACCTTCAGATTAACATGGTAGTGAATTATGGAATGATTTCCGTTTTTTGCTCATCGCAGCTTTTCCTGTTTCAAGATCAGAAGTTCGATGCAATCGTATATGGGGCATCGATTGAAATTACGTTCAATCAAATGGGTGCATCATTACAGAAATATAACCTTTCTCTCTTATTCTCTCCATTAAGGTCTGTGTTTACTGCCTTATCCTTCTTTGAAGTTAAACTTAAACGCGACACAAAAGGTCAAATGTAGCAATAATTATTAGGTTATAATAAATAAGTAAGTACGTAATTAAGGCTGTGGGTATTACGTTAAAGGTTATATCTGATTGCGTGGGCGGGATTACCACCACAAATCGTGCGAACCACAAAATCATTTATATCATCGAGTCATTTCGTCTGGCTTTGATGTGAGTACTCTTTTCTGGGTAAATACAGACCGTAGAAGTGAGGTTTTTATGGTCAAGACATGACTCGATTATCGGTTATTGGATTATTCTCGATTCTAAGGGTAACATTTCCTCTGTGATAGAATGAGTATCACGTAGGATAAACGGGCGAATGAAATTATCAGATTTGTGTCCATATCATTATTGGTTCCTTACTCTTGATGGCTTTCTCAACCTTTCCTTTTAGTTAGACTTTGACACTCTGTCATACCAACATGCCTACTGCTGCACTTGCACCTTGTCATGCACTTGGACTTGGAAAAATCTTGGGACAGTTTTTATAATACAAAGATCCATGAAAAAAACTTACGTCAAATGACCTGGAAGACATTTCTATGGGTGTAGAAAAGTTTAGAATTTTGTCGTTAACAAAGTGTAGAAACCTATGGTTGGGTTTAAAAATTATGATAAAACCTTGGTGTTATTGTGGCTGTTCATGAGGATTAAGAGCGAATATGAATAAGTCACACGGCTCTCTTCACAGTAACATGTAAGCTCATCACAGGTTTATGTAGTACTATATGACGGTTAAAATTTTATACAACAGTCTTCGTGGTCAATGTCAAAACGAGACAGGATCGGAACTTGCGACAGTGGGTCGGTGATGACACCTCATTAAGAAATGTAATCTTATATTCCCCACAGTTCAGCGCATGCGCAATAAGCTACTTCGTCAATAAATTCTATAGACAATTGTACCACGATCATGACAATCATTTTGCCAAGCAAACCTTTTCTTTTTTGAACAGATGAAAAATTCTCCATGGTGAGTAAGCATTGGGGAATCGTCTGTATTTCACGTCTCCATAACTGACATATTTCAAACGATACACAGGCGTATATGGGGCGGTACTAGCAGTGCAATTGGATTTTACTTGAAATCCTCTGTTATTGCCGGACAATGGCTCTCGCTGAACTATGGTTCTTCTGGTGTTTTCTTAAACTTATTTCCTCATTCACTCTCCTTCTGCCAACGAATCTGACTATATTAACACACGAAAAAATACTACAAAACTTATTTTTTTTCAAATTAAGCCTTGCCTTTGAAGTTTCACAAAGACGGGTCACACAATTCGAAAGAAGTAACATCCAGAGAGTCATTGAACATGGTGTATTTTGTCATGGTCTTTGAAGCTAGATTGATGGTGAATGAGACAAACCCAAATACATAATTCTATTGCTAGACTTGCTAGACACACAATAGAGATATTATTGAGGAAAGCAGGTTACTGGAGTAATTGTTCTGTTGTTACAGCTTCTGTGATTGAAAATATATTTAAGCCGTCGACATAACCACACAGAGAAGATCAGAATATTTTACAAATGTTTGCATCAAGTTCCAAATTGATCCCCTTTTATCAAGAGTAAATTGCTTAGAACGTATTGAAGACTCCGGCATTATTCATCGTGGGTAGTTAACAAGCAAGATGGGATATAGAAGAGATCATTTTAATGGCAATACTGTCAGTAGGAGCTCGAAACCTTGATGGTTGTAATCATGTGCAATTTACATTTCAATCATCAAATCACTATATACAGCTCAAGTTTGTCGCCGTTGGTGCGAATGTTTACATGTTATGCCTTATAGACGATCTTCTCGCCGTGGATAATCGCTATATAAATGAGGCAGTGAAGGATATATATCCACCTTCACTGGATTTGAAGAAGACTACAGATTTAGACCTATATATCTATAAAATGAAGCGGGCCTTCTGTTTCCTCGAATTCACGAGAAAAGACATGGTTAAAATTTCGACATCATCAACTATCATTTTCTGTCCCTAATGAAGACTGGTGGCGAGTCCCAGAAATCCTCACATTTCACGATTGTTTTTGGAATCGCGTCCTAATAGTATATATGCTCTTTCATTGGAAAAGAAAACATTACACACGTGAATGAATGTAGTCTACTTCAGAAGAGAGCGAGAGAGAGAGAGGCTTGACAAACTTCTTGGTTTTGACATGTTTGTCCATGGAGCTGGCTTCTCTATATGCAATTGTGATTAGCTCGGGCGAAATAGTTAATTGCGTTAATAATTCTTTGATGCTCTGACACTGTAACCCGGCGAAATAGTTAGCTCGCGGAGCCAATACCCTAGACAATGGATAGATTGATTGTAATTGGATTGGACTCGAATCTATGATCAGTGCTTTAATGTCAAATCCTTTCATTATCTCTACAGAACACATTGTCCTTGTTAGCACATTGTAATTCTGAGCACTTCACAGTAGTGGATTTGTCGTCGCTAGAAGACCGAGTTCGTACGCGTATCAACAACCCTATAGTGAACAAATATCGCAGCAGAGTAGATTCAAACGTACTGGTAGCGAAGACATGGCACAGCATGAAAGGCCGGTACGTAAACCGCCTCAAACCGTCGCTAGGTGGCGCTCATGCGTCAATTCCGTGCTGCTATCAGTGCTTTTTCACAACAAAAACATAACAAATATCCTTGCGAAAGTTAATTTCAAATTTTGTTTTGATTGAAGTACATTTCATTTCTTTCGTCTGTAATACGTAGTTGTGAATATAACAGTTTCGTTCGGTTGGTTTTCAGAGTCTTAGGCAAATTTGATCGTACAACCGGGAACAAATATTGTTCAGGTCTGTTGTCCGAGTCGTGATTGGGTGTGGTAACGAAGTAACATAAATTACCGTTAAGGTACGTGTAGCAATAAGTCAATGTTTACCGCATTTCTCTTTTTTGAACTTTCGTTTATCTTCTTTCACGTCAAATACTTTATTAGATGATAATAATTAAGTTACAGAAAAAAGTACAATATGTAGAGGCTGCCTTATGGAAAGAGCTACATTCTTCTATTCCGACTGCAGTTTCGAACTATATGTTCTTGTCAAAGAATATAGTATACACGGTTGACATAGTTTTATATGATTTACATGTATGGCTGTTGTTAGATATTATAGTACAATGAGATTAAAACTACACAGCGCGACATGATCATGGCAAATGATACACAATATTATATTACCGCGTTATCCTTCCTTGAAGTCAAACTTAAACGCGAGAGGGGGCCCTCGGTGGCCGAGTGGTCTAAGGCGCTTCGCTGGTGACCGCTAGCCTCACACCGCTGAACCGGCACGGGTTCGAGCCCAGCTGGTCCATGTGTGAAAGTTTGTCAGTTACTTGCCGAAGGGCGGTGGTTCTCTCCGGGTACTCCGGCTTCCTCCACCAACCAAACTGACTGTCACCATATGAGTGAAACAAACTTGAGTGTGACATTAAGCCAAATTCCCTCCCTCCCTAAATATAGCAATAATTACTAGTTTATGGTGAGTAAGTAAGTATAACGTTAAATGTTCGTGGGCGATGGTGCGAACCACAAAATCATTTATATCATCGAGTCTGGCTTTGACGAGAGTACTATTTCTGGCTAACTACAGACCGCAGAAGTGAGTTTTTATGACCGAGGTATGACTCGATCAGTGGTTATTGGATTGTTCTCGCTTCTTCGCGTAACATCTTCGTTGTAATAGAAGGAGTATCACGTAAATAGAATAAAAGGGCGAATGAGATTATCAGATTTGTGTCCATATAATTATTAGTGACTTACTCTTGATGGCTTTCTCAACCTTTCCTTCCAGTTGTACATTCACAGCTTGTCATTCCAACATGCCTATCGCTGCACTTGCACCTTGTCACGCACTTGGCCTTGGAACAAAGGTCTTGAGACAGTTTTTGTAATACAAAGATCCAGGAAATAAAACGTAGGTCAGATGGCCTGGAAGACATTTCTATGGATGCAGAAAAGTTCAGAATTTTGTCGTTTACAAAGGGTAGGAGACCTATGAATAAGTATAAAGAAAAACATGATAAAACCTTGGTGTTATTGTGACTGTTATTATGTATTAAGAGTGAATATGAATAAGTCATGGCTCATATATGCTTTATTGTGGGATTACTTAAATCCCGGGAAACCTTTGTATTTCTCTTCACAGTAGCCTGTAAACTCTTCACAGGTTTATATAGTACTATATGACGGTAACAATTTTATACAACTGGGTCAAATATCAATGTCAAAACGGGGCAGGAGCGGATCTTGCGACAGTGGGTCGGGACTGACACCTCTCATTAAGAAATGTAATTTTATATTTCCCATAGCTCAGCTCATCGACAGCTATAAGTTACTTCGCCAATAAATTCTATAGACAATTGCATCATGACCATGATAATCATTTTCCAAGCAAACCTTTCTTTTATTTTGGAACAGATGATAAACTCCCCTTGGTGGGTAAGAATTGGGGATATATAACGTCTCCATAATTGACATATTTCAAATGATACACTGGCGTGTAGCCCCGTTCGGAACGGGCTTTATCTCCGGTGTCCCACTAGGGTGTGTTGGTGCAGAGAACTTCCGGTAAGCACCAAAGGCCCTGAATTAATTTTAGTAATTAGATATTCTATTTTTTTCTAGAAAATTGTCTTACTAATGTATACGTATGCAAGATCTATCGGTTCATGTGAAACATATAAACATAATAGTTTTTCAAACAAATATTCTGGATTAGTTCAGCATTATATATTATTCAAAATAAATGCGAGTAAAAGTGAAGCCGAGGCGACTACTGCCCGGAAGCAGCTTTTCACACCTCTAGCCGTGGAAAGCGGCAGTCATTCAAGGGGAGATCAGACACTTTAAGGAAGGGCTATATGGGCGGTACTAATAGCGCAATACGAATAGTATCTTCCGATTATTAAGCTTACTTAACCCTACCAGGCCTGGGTGGCTTCCCTAACAAACTTTCTGCGTTATCTCCGGAACGGCAAACATGAGAGCTGACACTCCGTGAATTTGTAGATTATCATATTGGGATATTTTGAGCCTATTTGTATAACTCCCCGAGCAGAGAATCATGGGTAAATTCAAAATGGCGACCATGTAGGGTACCAGAAAGTTCTCGTCATTTTGCTCAATAAAAAATTCGAAATACTGACCGAAAAATCGACAGAAGAATACCTTTTTTGAAAGAGGCGTTACTGTGACGTCATCAAAGCGACCATCTTGGATTTGTTTTTTACATTTTCCTTTGGAGCTTGACCCAGTTAAGGGTATGGTTTGGTAAACTTCATCCCTCTAGGGTTAATGTGTTACATGGTGCTCGTATCCCGCTTTTGGATGGAACTTGAAATCCTCTGTCATTGCGTCACAATGGTTCTCTTTGAACTGTGGCTCTTCTGGTGTTTTCTTGGTAAGCTTCATCCCTTTAGCTCAAGGGATAAGATTAGGTCCCAAAGAGCCCATTCCAGATAGGGCTAGTGATGCCTGTATCCCTCTTTGGATTGAACTTGAACAAGTTCTTTTGGACAATCCCTCTGTTATTGCGTCACAATGGTTCTCTTTGAGCTGGTGATTTCTTAAACTTATTTCCTCATTCACTCACCTTCTGCCAACGAATGTGACTGTATTAAAACACGAAAAGATATCACAAAACTTATTTGTATCAAATTAAGCCTTGCCTTTGAAGTTTCACACAGTCAATTCGAAAGAAGTAACATGCAGAGCGTCCTTGAACATGGCGTATTTTTTCATCGTCTTTGAAGCTAGAATGATGGTAAATAAGACAAACCCAAATACATAATTGTATTCCTAGATTTGCTGCGGGGATAAGACACACAATAGAGATATTATTGGGTTACTGGAGTAATAGGACTGTTATTTCATCTTCTGTGGTTGAAAATGTATTTAAGCCATCACAATAAACACACAGAGAACATCAGAATATTTTACAAAGGTTTGCATCAAATTGCAAATTCAGCCCTCCGTATCAAGAGTAAATTACTTAGAACGTGTTGAAGACTTCGGCATTATTCATCGTGGGTACATGACAAACCTAGCCGATAGGATACAGGAAAGGTTAGATTTCTGGAGCCATTGTGACAATACCATCAGTAGGAGCTCGAAACCTTGCCCATTGTAATCTTATGCAATTTACATTTCAATCATGCAATCGCTATTTACAGTTTGTTTGTCGCAATTGCTGAGCATGTCTACTCGCTGTGGATAATCGCTATATATATATATATATATATATCCACCTTCACTGAATTTGAAGGAAACTACAGATAGCCCTAAGGACATGATTTTTAAATCTGTATCTCTATAAAAATGAAGTCGGCCTTCTCTCTCGTCGACTTTACCGCAAAAGAGATGATTACAATTTCGACAGCAATAATCCAGTGGGACCTGCATATGGCGTATACATATCTTGTCTAGTAGCATTTGCTAGATCCTAAGTTAAATGTGACGATTTTAATCAACGTCACAAGGAATCATTGTAGAAACTTGTAGAAACAGGGCTATACCACCAAGCGCCTCCACACAAAGTTTCTCAAATTTGGCGATACATATTGCATGCTGAAGGGTTGTCATAATTTTTGGGAGGCCGGGAACAGTAAGTGTAAACCAGTCGATTGTTCAGGAGTACAACCCGCTTGCAGTCAGGAAGCATCCTGGCCTGCCTTGCCTCCCCCTTCCCCCCTAAACACCAACGAGAATGTCTTAATTATATAGGCTAGGACTGGAGATTTGTGGAGCCTGTCCCCTCGTATCGCAATATTAATATGTCGTTATGGAAGCATGAACTGTCATGTGTTTTTTTTTCAGTTGATGGAGTCGTTGCATGAACAGATTTGGAACAGGAACTGGCCTGAACATGCTACTATGATAAAGCGTCAGTTAAAACAATGCGACTCATAACCAAAGTCGAAATGCCACATCAAATCACTATTTTGCTGACTGAAATGGCGGTATTTTTAGTATTGACATGGCAAAAATATTCGGCACGGTGAAGAGGGATTTAATATGATTGATAACTACTATATCTCTTGGTGCGATAATTCTGATGAATGGATTACAAAATAATTACAATAAACCTTCGAGATGAATCGGTAACCCAACATACTTTGCGTATTATTCTATGAAATACGGACGAACAAATATCAGAGAACCCATCCCAAAGCCTGGTCCTCGTCATCTCTATTGGACCTAACTTAATCACGAAATATTTCATACAGGCCTGTGCGCGTGTACAGCTAAAGCTGACTAAAGCAGTACCCAATTTTGGGCACTGGTGGCGAGTCTCAGAAATCCTCCACTCCATGAAATGGTCAAGTTTCCAATTCCGGAAACCCGCCGGAAACCTATTGAAAACTGTAATTCCGAAAACCTATTGGAAACTGTAAACCTACAGTTTCCAATAGGTTTCCGGAATTGGAAAGTTGACCATTTCAAACAGTGCTCATATTTGACTGTTGCTTTGTTTAGAATCTTGTCCTAATATTGTATATGCCCTTATGTAGAGATACAGAAAAAACCGGTACACGTACGGATGTATAGGTGTAGTCAGAGGAGAGATGGAGAGAGAGAGAGACTTTATCACATTCTAGGTTATGATATGTTTGTCCATGGAGCTGGCTTCTCTATGCAATTGTGATTAGCTGGAGTGAAATAGTTAATTAAGTTTGAGTTAATAATTCGTTGATGCTCTGACACTGTAACCCGGCGAAATAGTTAGCTCGTGGAGCCAATACCCTAGACAACGGATAGATTGATTGTAATTGGATTGGACTCGAATCTATGATCAGTGCTTTAATGTCAAATCCTTTCATTATCTCTACAGAACACCTTGTCCTTGTTAACACATTGTAATTCTGAGCAATTCACACGAGTGGATCTGTCGTCTTTAGAAGACCGAGTTTATACGCGTATCAACAACCCGATATTGAACAAACATTGCAGCAGAGCATATTCAAATGTACTGTTAGCGAAGACATGACACAGCATGAAATACCGGTACATCAACCTCCTCACACCGTCGCTAGGTGGCGCTCATGCGTCAATGCCGAACTATGCTGCTATCAATGGATTTTCACAACAGAAATCCTAAGAAATATATTATTGCGAAAGTTAGTCTCAAATTTTGTTTTGAATGAAGTACATTCTATTTCTTTCGTCTGTAAAACGTAGCTTGCAATTAAAACGTTTCGTGCGACTGGTTTTCAGAGCCTTAAACACGTTGGATCGTACAACCGTGAACAAATATTGTGCAATGGTACATGTATCAATGAATCCTCGTTTCTCTTCTTTTAAGTTTCGTTTATCTTCAACATGAGACAGAATGTCAGATAATTTACTAGATCATTATAAGAAAGTTTCATAATTAATGTAAGTGCAATAAGTAGAGGCTGTGATTGTGTATTGTATGAAACAGACACAGTGACCGCAGGCTGTATCCCACGGCTCCCTCTGTGTTCGTGACGGGGACATATGACCAGAGCGGATATGATGGAGAAGATATGTCTCCGTCTCGGACACACAGGGAAAATATAAAAGACAATCTCCGTTATAGTAGCATCCGTCTATGTGTATAATGAGTTTACGGATGACTTCGTGGCAGCGTTGTTGCGTTACTTTTCACTGTCCGACAAACTATCCACACCTTTGAAGATTAATCTGAATCTTCAGATTAACATGGTATTGAATTATGGAATGATTTTCGTTTTTTTCTGATCGCAGCTTTTTCTGTTTCAAGATCAGAAGATCGATGCAACCGTATATGGGAAATCGATTCAAATTACGTTCAAGCAAATGTGTGCATCATTATAGTAATATAACCTTTCTCTCCTATTCTCTCCATCAAGGTCTGTGTTTACTGTCGTATCCTTCTTTGGAGTTAAACTTAAACGCGAGACGAAAGATCAAATGTGGCAATAATTATTAGGTTATGTTAAGTAAGTAAGTAGGCTACGTAAGTAAGGCTGTTTGCATTCTGTTAAAGGCTATATCTGATTGCGTGGGCGGACGTGACACCACAAAAGGTGCGAACCACGAAATCATTTAATCGTCGCGTCTGGCTTTGATGAGAGTACTCTTTCTGGGTAAATTCAGACCGCAGAAGCGAGTTTTTATGACCAAAATATGACTCGATCAGTGGTTATTGGATTATTCTCGCTTCTACGGGTAACATTTCCTCTGTGATAGAATGAGTATCGCGCAGGATAAACGGGCGAATGAAATTATCAGATTTGTGTCCATATCATTATTGGTTCCGTACTCTTGATGACTTTCTCAACCTTTCCTACTAGTCAGACATGCACAGCTTGTAATACCAACATGCCTATCGTTTCACTTGCACCATGTCATGGCCTTGGCCATGGAACAAAGGTCTTGGGACAGTTTTTATAATGCAAATGTCCAGGAAAAAAACTTAGGTCAAATGGCCTAGGAGACATTTCTATGGATGTTGAAAAGTTAAAAATGTTTTCGTTTACAAAGAGTAGAAAACCTATAGATGGGGTTGAAAATATGATAAAACCTTGGCGTTATTGTGCGTGTTCATGTGGATTAAGAGTTAATATGAATAAGTTACACGGCTCATTTATGCTTTATTTTAGGATTACTTAAACCATGAGAATCCTTTGTATTCCTCTTCGCAGTAACATGTAAGCTCATTACAGGTTTATGTAGTACTATATGGCGGTTACAAATTTCTACAACAGGCTCAGTGGTCAATGTCAAAACGAGACAGGATCGGAACTGACGACAGTGGGTAGAAACTGACACCTTTTATTAAGAAATATGATCTAATATTTCCCATAGCTCAGCGCATCAACAGCTATAAGTTACTTCGTCAACAAATTCTATAGGACCACGGCCATGATAATCATTTTGCCAAGCAAACCTTTCCTTTTTGGAAACAGATGAAAAATTCTCCTTGGTGGGTAAGAATTGGGGATATATAACGTCTCCATAATTGACATATTTCAAATGATACGCAGGGGCATAGCCCAGTTCGGAACGGGGTTTATCTCCCTTGTTCCACTAGGGGTGTGTTGGTGCAGAGAACTTCCGGTGAGTACCAAAGGCCCTGACACTTCGCGACTTTGTAGATTATCATATTGGGGACATTTTGGGCCTATTTGCATAACCCCCGAGCAGAGAATCATGGGTAAATTCAAAATGGCGACCACGTAGGGTACCAGAAAAGTGGTTTTCGTCATTTCTCTCCAAAATTACTTGACAAGTGGACAAAGACTATTTTTTGACATCAGATTAATTAATTACTAATTTATCATGCAGTTTTGCGGAGAAATTACATCAATAAAAAATTCGAAATATCTGATCGAAAAATCGACAAAAGAATGCCTTTTTTGAAAGAGGCGTTACTGTGACGTCATCAAAGCGGCCATGTTGGATTCGTTTTCTACATTTTCCGTTAGAGCTTGACCCAAGGGTATGGTTTGGTAAGCTTCATCCCTTTAGCTCAAGGGATAAGGTTAGGTCCCAAAGAGCCCATTCCAGATAGGGTTAGTGATGTCTGTATCCCTCTTTGGATTGAACTTGAACAAGTTCTTTTGGACAACCCCTCTGTTATTGCGTCACAATGGTTCTCTTTGAACTGGTGATTTCTTAAACTTATTTCCTCATTTACTCTCCTTTTGCCAACGAATGTGACTGTATTAAAACACGAAAAGATATCACAAAACTTATTTGTATCAAATTAAGCCTTGCCTTTGAAGTTTCACATAGAAAATTCGAAAGAAGTAACATGCAGAGCGTCCTTGAACATGGCGTATTTTTTCATCGTCTTTGAAGCTAGATTGATGGTGAAAAAGACAAACCCAAATACATAATTGTATTCGTAGATTTGCTGCGGGGATAAGACACACAATAGAGATATTATTGAGATATTATGGCCGTCGCCATAATCACACAGAGAAGATCAGAATATTTTACAAATGTTTGCATCAAGTTCCAAATTGAGCCCCGATCAGCGATACGGATTTGATAGTTTTTGGAACATCATGATGTCTTGTCGGCATCATTGAAAACTGTTGACAGTGCGTTTGATGTTTCACTTTAGACGAAATTTGAAAGAAATAGCACGCATAACGTTCTTGAACATGGCATATTTTTCGTCGTCTTTGAAGCTAGATTGGTGGTGCATAACACAAATCCAAATACAGAATTCACTAGATTGTCTTGCCGCAGGGTTAAGAAACAAAACCCCGGAGATATTTCCAGTTTAGTATTGCGGAAAACGGATTACTGAGGTAATAGAACTGTTATTACAGCTTCTGCTGTTGAACGTGTATTTAAGCAATCGTATGGGGGTGATGAGAAGAATTTAACACACGTTTGCATCAAATGTGAAATTGAGCCTCTTGCATCAAGAGTAAATTGCATCATGCCCCTCATATACCTTCCTGATATTTCCTGCAGTCTTCTTTCTGCATGGTGTGGTTGAAAAGCATTTCCGGAGGTTATATTTATGGAGCCATTGCGGCAATGCTATCAGTACGACATTGAGCCCTCTAGCGTTCGGATGATGTGCAATTTACATTTCAATCATTCAGTCACTAATACGACTTAAGGTTGTCACAGGTGCTGGGCAGAATATTTGGAATTATTCCAACCG
Organism: Hanleya hanleyi; assembly: GCA_036873755.1. Taxonomy (NCBI): domain Eukaryota; kingdom Metazoa; phylum Mollusca; class Polyplacophora; order Lepidopleurida; family Hanleyidae; genus Hanleya; species Hanleya hanleyi. The sequence continues at coordinate 23,375 of JAVTVY010043826.1, forward strand.
CCTATTTTACATTTAAATAGCTCAGTTTCAGTGCCTTAGGCTCTAGTTGTTGTCTCAGATCAGTGACTGTTTGTCGGTGTTTTAGTGCGACGACCATATCGTGCAACGGCAGCTCCATTCACTCTCGTTTTCAATTCAATTTGCAATTTTCAATTTGAAATCTATCCTGAGCTGTTTATCCTGGATCATATCGTGAAACGGCAGTCATATGTCTCCTACAAGACATAAAAGGGCATCCTCCTAAATTTTTGAAAAAAAGAAAAAGAAATTATAGGGAGTTATTTTAAGTAAATGATGGCTGTTGCAGGGGGTATGTGACTGAGCAATGTGGGTTTTGTCGTCTCCATATCTGGCAATCCTCTTTTTATTTAAAGCTTTGATGTATGCGCCATTTTCTGAGATCACCTAATACTGGAATCGGGTTGTGGGATCCAGATATGATATGATTAGCGGTTATTGGATTCTGTAAATACTCTAGTAGAATAGATGGGGTAAAAGGGCAAATGGAAAGGTGAGATTGGTGGCCATAGATCCTTATTTCAGGAACACTGTTGGAACGAGTGGAAGTACTCGTGTCCTAATAAAAATATGTAGATTGAAAGGATCTTGGCTTCAGCGGGCAATTTGAATTAACACGTCTGACAATATACGGTATACCTGAACGAACATGCGTAACGTCCTTAAAATGGTGTATTTTGGTGTTTTGGTGTTAGATTGATGTTCCATACAACACACCAAAGTACAGACTCTTATATTTCCCACAGTTCAGCGCATCAACAACTATAATTCCCATAATGAATTATATAGACAATTATGTCACGATTCTGGTAATCATTATGCCAATTCATTTTGTCAATGAAACCATTTCTTTTTGAAAAAGTTGGACATTTCTCCTTATTGGTGGATCAGAATTGGCGAATTAATTGTATATAAAAGTTTAAATACTTGATATATTTCAACAGATACACAGGCGTATAATGAGTCGATACTATAGTAGCGCCATACGAAAAGCGTTCTTCGATTATTGACAGGTAAAGTCTTGGTGATCGACAAAAGCTTATTTAATGTCTGACATGATGTCTGTATCCCGTCTTGGATTTGAACCTGAGATCCTCTGTTATTGCGACATAATGGTTCAGCCAAGGAATGAGACTTTTATAACAAACGAAAAGATATCTCAAAACATTTTGTTTCGCATTAAGCCTTACCTTTGATGTATCACATAGACTGGTTGCAACATTCGAAAGAAATAACATGCATAACGTCCTTGAACATGGCATATTTTTCATCGTCTTTGAAGCTAGATTGATGGTGCATAAAACAGATCCAAATACAGAATTCACTAGATTGTCTTGCTGCAGGGTTAAGAAACAAAACCCCGGAGATATTTGCAATTTAGTATTGCGGAAAACGGATTACTGAAGTAATAGAACTGTTATTACAGCTTCTGCGGTAGAGCATGTATTTAAGCCATACATCGCCATACGGGGGTGATCAGAAGAATTTAACACACGTTTGCATCAAATGTCAAATTGAGCCTTCTTTACATCAAGAGTAAATTACCTCATGTCCCTCATATTCCTTCCTGATGTTTCCTGCAGTCTTCTTTATGGAAGCCATTGCGGCAATGCTATCAGTAGGAGATTGGGCCCTCTACCGTTCGGATGATGTACAATTTACATTTCTATCATTCAGTCACTATAAGGCTTAAGGTTGTCACAGATGCTGGGCTATAATATGTACAGAATATTTGGTATTTTGTGCAATGTGATATCACAGGCTGTCCCATTTATGCCCTCTCCGATTTATTTTTGTTGTCTCAGATCAATGGCTGTTTGTCCGTGTTTTAGTGCGTGGACCATATCGTGACACGGAAGCCATATATCTCCTATATGACATAAAAAGGCATCCTAAATTTTCGAGAAAAAAAATAAAATAAATAAAATGGTGAAGCAAGGTACTTTATGGGGAGTTATTTTAAGTAAATGATGGCTGTTGCAAGGGGTATGTGACTGAGCAATATGTTTTTTTTTGTCTCCATATCCTCTTGTTATTCAAAGCTTTGATGTATGCGCCGTTTTCTTAGACAGCGCCTAATACTGGAGTCGGGTAGCGGGATCCAGACATGATATGATTAACGGTTATTGGATTCTATGAATACTGTAGTTGAATAGATGGGATGAAAGAACAAATGGAAAGGTGAAATTTATTGGCCATAGATCCTCATTTCAAGAAAACTGTCGGCACGAGTGGAAGCATCTAAGCTTTAGCGGGCAATTTGGATTAATACGCTTGAAAACATACGGTATACCTGAACGAAACGATGCGAAAATGAATATGGTGTCTCGGATAATCCGGACCTCTTCAGTGTTGCACTTTTTCTCACAATAGCCTTGTCTATTAACGATTAGGACGATTAACCGCGCTTTTATGATCGACACATAATAATAATTATGGGTTTGAAAGAAATAACATGCATGTATAACGTCCTTGAAAATGGCGTATTTTGCTTCGACCTTGAAGGTAGATTGATGGTGCGTTAAACAAACCCAAGTACAGGCTCGTATATATTTCCCACAGTTTAGCGCATCAACAACTATACGTTCGATAATGAATTCTATAGACAATTATGTCACGATAATCATTTTGCCAATGAAACCTTCTTTTTGAAACAGTTGGACATTTCTCCTTATTGGTGGATCGGAATTGGCGAATTGATTGTAAATAATCGTCTACATACTTGATATATTTCAATAGATACACAGGCGTATATTGAGTCTGTACTACAGTAGCGCCATACGAAAAGCGTCTTTCGATTATTGACAGGTAAATGCTGACATGATGCCTATATCCTGCCTTGGAATGAACTTCAAATCCTCTGTTATTGCGTCACAATGGTTCTCTTTGAACTGTGGTCCTTCTGGTCTTTTGATAATCTGTATATCCGCATTCACTCGCCTTCAGTCAAGGAAAGGGGCTATATTAACACCCGAAAAGACACCACAAAACATATTTTATCGCATTAAGTCTTGTCATCGATGTTTTACATAGACGGGTCACACAATTTGAAAGAAATAGCATTCAGAGCGTCATAGAATATGGTATATTTTTCGTCTTTGAAGCTAGATTGATGGTGCCTAGAACAAACCTAAATACAAAATTATCGTCCTGGTAAGGCACAAAATAGATATTTCCATTTTAGTATTAGGGGAAACGGATTACTGGAGTAATAGGTCTGTTGTTCCAGCTTCTCTGGTTTAAAATTTATTTGTGTCATCACCATAAACACAGCAGAGAGAGTCAGAATAATTTAACAAATGCTTGCAACAAATGTCAAATTGAGCCCCTCGTATCAAGAGCAAATTGCTTAGAATGTCCCACGTATTGAAGACTCCTTTATTATTCATCGTTGGTAGTTGACAAACGTGGCTGATAGGATATAAAATAGTTCATTTTTTTATGGAGCGATTGCGGCAATACTATCAGTATGAGCTCGAAACCTTGATCGTTGTGATGATGCCTAATTTGCATTTCATTCATCCAATGACAAGCAGCTTAAGTTTGTCGCAATTGCTGAGAACACATGTACATAATAATTGGTATGGTGTATATATGAGATGCGATACTATGCAATAGTTTTCATATTTGAAATCCATCCCTTGAGGCATGGGGAACAATAACCGAAGGAGTATCGGTTAATCTGATATCAATGAGCCTGTTTTGCCCAGGTGGCATCGTAAGGCTGGGAGAGGAGGAGAGTGTCAATGTTAGCGTTTGGATCACAAGTACTTATGGAAGCTCAATAAGAATATTGGGTTTTACTTTCCAGGCAGCAGATGCATATGTTATGTCGAATAACGTTACAATGATATTACATTTCTGTTCTATGTGTTAACCGCATTCAACATCTGTGTAGACGAAACTAAAGGTTTCAGATGCAGTATTAAATGCATATACGCTACATAATACCTAGTTTGCCATCACTGCCCGCTCCGGTTTGTCGCTCGAGACAAGACGTGATATGATTAACGGTTATTAGATTATTTTCTCTTTTACAGATACCATTATTGCTGTAATACAATAAGTATCAGGTAATAAAATGGCAAATGTAATGGTCGCATTGGTGGTCCTATTATTTCTGGAACAATGCATCGGAACGACTGAATACAGACGTGACCTATCCAAAATATGTATATTATGACATTGGTTTTGGGTTCTGGGATAAACCAAACCAGCTCTAGGAGAACTCTCCAGTCTCCCATTTTTCTCACAATATAGAATAAACGAAAACGAAAAGATATCTAAAAAATATATTTTATCGCTTTAAGCCTTGCCTTTGATGTTTTACATAGACGGGTCACAACATTCGAAAGAAATAACATGCATAACGTTCATCGTATTTGAAGCTTAATTGATGGTGCCTAGAACAAACCTAAATACAGAATTATCGTCCTGGTCTTGTAAAGCACAAAAAAGAGATACTTTCATTTTAGTATTGGGAAAAACGGATTACTGGAGTAATAGGTCTGTTGTTCCAGCTTCTCTGGTTTAAAATTTATTTGTGTCATCACCATAAACACAGAAGAGAGAGTCAGAATAATTTAACAAATGCTTGCATCAAATGTCAAATTGAGCCCCTCGGAACAAGAGGAAATTGCTTAGAATGTCCCACGTATTGAAGACTCCGATCTGATATTATTCATCGTGGGTAGTTGACAATCCCAGCTCATAGCTAGAATAGTTTATTTTTATGAAGCCATTGTGGCAATACTATCAGTATGAGATCGAAGCCTTGATCGTCGTGATGATGCCTAATTTGCATTTCATTCATCCAATGACAAGCAGCTTAAGTTTGTCGCAATTGCTGAGAATACATGTAAATAATAATTGGTCTGGTGTATATATGATATGTGATACTATGCAATAGGTTTCATATTTGAAATCCATCTCTTGAGGCATGGTGAACAATAACCGAAGGAGTATCAATTAATCTGATATCAATGAACCTGCTTTTGCCCAGGTGGCATCGTAAAGGCTGGGAGAGGAGGGGAGTGTCAATGTTAGCGTTCGGATCACAAGTACTTATGGAAGCTCAATAAGAATATTGGGTTTTACTTTGCAGGCAGCAGATGCATTTGTTATGTCCAATAACGTTACGATGATATTACATTTCTGTTCTATTATGTGTTAACCGCAGTCAACATCTTTGTAGACGAGACCAAAGGTTTCAGATGCAGTATTAAATGCATACGCTACATAATGCCTAGTTTCCCATCACTGCCCGCTCCGGTTTGTCGCTCGAGACAAGACATGATATGATTAACGGTTATTAGATTATTTTCTCTTTTACAGGTACCATTATTACTGTAATAGAATAAGTTTCAGGTATGAAAAAAGGGCAAATGTAATGGTCGCATTGGTGGTCCTATTATTTCCGAAACAATGCATCGGAACGACTGAATACAGACCTGACCTATCCGAAATATGAACATTATGACGTTGGTTTTGGGCTCTGGGATAAACCAAACCAGCTCTATCAGAACTCTCCAGTGCCCCATTTTTTGTTGACTTTTCGCCGAGAACGATGCGCCGCGAAATGAAATGGAGACAAATTGGCAGTACTGTTTTCCTCTCGGACGGGAAACATTAGGGGTTCAAAAAAAATTCTCGAAGCTTCTCCTCGGGGAGTAAGCCGGTCGTTGTTTTCGGGGTTTATCATGATCGATACATAACATTCGCGGTTATTGGATTATTCTCACCTCCTTACAGGTAAAATTTCCACTGACATAGAATAAATATGACGTAGGGTTAGAGGACAAATATTTTGTTTTAAATCAACATTTGTGTTATTTACAACACAATATTGGTTTCTAAAATGGCTTCAACACAATTTGGGTATAAATTTGATGATGCTTAGAAATATTATATCAGAATTATTGAAACTCCATTTTTTCCTCACCATGATAGTTCATTGAACTGCTGAGAAAATATGACAAAACCTAAGAAAAACCATCAATGCTCAATTGCGTTTTCAGGGCCAAATTCCGCGAAAAAGTCGGAGCAATAGTCTTGTTGTTGCCCCTGGTTTACTATTAATATGGCAACATTCCCAAGATTTTAGTAGTCGTAAAGAAACACGCGTTTCATATTCGTCACACATTGTTGCGAATATTAATACAGCTCCTGACAATACCTCGTAATAATACACATACATAAACCATATTTGATTTAAAATTCACTTTTGATATCACAAGCAATTTGACCGAATTTTTCTGGCAGTGAAGATTTGACACGTTTAATATCCGAAAAGAGAGTGATGCGTAAATATAAAACGTAATTTTTAAATAATTTTTTTTTTAAATTAAATAATATTTAAACCTCTTTGACGCATTTTGAGGGTTTTTTTCACACTTTCTCACAAAGCCCTCACAACTTTTTACGATGAACAATGAACCCCGAAATGAACTCCAAATCAGAAGCTCTCTCAACCACACAGAGATAGTGATGATACTATTTTCCTCGTGTGTGAACATTCAAACATCTAGGAGAAGCTTCGCAAACAGACAGAATGTAGAAATGTAGAATGACTTAAGCGTATAGCGTATTGTTCAGTAGACGTCGCCTCATATTTATATTACACACTGATAACGATTTAACATTTTTGCTAAACCAACAAGAGGTCGAAATCAAAGAGTATAATGTCCAGTGGGGCAAATTTGAAATAACGGTCGTCTGATGATTTGAATTCGACACAAGTTCATGGGTTGCGGAATAAAATGTGTAACAGCATCGATTTCTCGTCTGCGTTCAGCACTCGCAATCGATTTATGCTTATTGATAAACGATGACCCCTTAACCGACGTCAATGTATGTTTCGGGGATATTTGGTTTCCAAGAGACGGGTAAGTATGGAAAGCGATCTTGCAAACAGAACTATACTACCCGGGAAGGGGCTACTTCTGTGAAAGGTTAAATCAGCTAAACGTTAAGCTTAAACGTTCAGTGGGCTGCCGTCTTCGTACAAATGATTTTCTTATAAATAGCATTTTTAAAAATCCCAGTTTGGAGCGGTTTAACTAAACTCAAAATATTGCAGTAGTCGCTTTATTTATTTAGAGAATAGCATTTTTGTTTCACAATTTCGAAAAGTAACGCCGTACCCGATATTGTTCAGAGCTACTTCATGAGAGAGTTATGGATTTGTCGTTTGTCATTACATACAGTTCGAAGAAGACTGAGTGTGACTGAGAGACCTCTTCTTCAATGAATGACCCGCGGAAATCCCCAAGTATTATTGCTTAATTTGTTCTACATCGTAATGGCGACAATAACGTGGAATCTTATTGAACCATTCTGTTGTATGGTAATCACATACTGAAGACCTCTGATCTCCGTCGTTAAGCCCTTCTGCTCCACTCTCGTTAGTTAGCACATCGCCTCTCTCGGGTGCGCCGCCGGGTGACAGTTCGTGCAGAGGAACGCGATCAGGATTCGTTGTCGCTGGGAAACGCTAAAGTAATGGAGGGGCGATGGCAGCTCGAATTACTATCCTATGCTATTGCTATGATCCCCAGTAAATTGTGAAATTATAGGGTTCATTTCTCGCATTCTGGGGCAATTTGTAGCCTTAGTTTAGTTGTTTTAGTTTCACAAGATATTATATTAACAATGATTCAAAATCATTGAAGCACTAGTAACTAGTAACTAACTAGCAATGACTCTAGTAACTAGTAATGACACTACTGACTAGCACTAGTAACTAGTAATGACACTAGTAACGAGTACTAGTGTCATTACTAGTAATGGGCTACTAGTAATGTCATTCGAAAGTGTCTTTCTCAACTTCTCGGAGATGGTAGATATCCCTCGAAGGACATGGACTCCATGGTTAGACTATTACCAGGTCCGGTGTACCCGGGTGTTAAAATGAATAGGACCCTATCCGCGTGGTTTCCGGCGTGAAAAGGAATAGGAACCAAACGTCGTGATATGACTGAAATAATCTTGAAAGCGACGTTACATAATATTCACTCACCCACTCACTCACTTACCAGGTCAGGTGACTTCCGAATACATCATGTGACTATAATAGTCAAGCCGTCCCCGGCACACCCAAAACAAAATAATGACGTCATTGTGACTAGATAAACATGCGACACGTTCCACGGTAAAACCACAGGCCCGCAAAACAAGAGTTTTGGGGGGTGTGGACGGTGGTATTACGGTGACGTGTCGAAATATGGGGCCTCTATATATAACCCCATGCTTTATATAAATCAACATCAAGGTGTGAAACGGACTTTGGGTGAATCGAGAAATAAACGGTTTACCGCCAAACAAAACGCATCAGCATATTCTACAAGTATCACAAATTAGTAAATTTGTGCAATTTATTCTATCCATCTAGGAACAGCACTTTCGTTCAATTCTGATTGGTCAGTCGAGACACGCCTCCGGCAAGAGAGGTCACGCACTGATCAGCTGTCGCAATTGACCAATCAGAATTGAGAACGAAGCCCGCCATAATCGGGCTGTTCCTAGATGGATGGACAGTCTGGTTGGATTTTGAATCGCCCGGCAAAGGTAAAAAATTGCACAAATTTACTAATTTGACGACGGAAATATATAAAGTGATACTTGTAGAATATGCTGATGTATTTTGTTTGGCGGTAAACCGTTTATTTCTCGATTCACCCAAAGTCCGTTTCACACCTTGATGTTGATTTATATAAAGCATGGGGTTATATATAGAGACCCTATATTTCGACACGTCACCGTAACACCACCGTCCACACCCCCCAAAACTCTTGTTCTGCGGGCCTGTGGGTAAAACTGATGGTATATGATTGTTAGTACATTCGACATAAATTTGGCATCCGTAAAATTTGTCGATCGACGGCTCACAGTGATTTGGTTTTGAGTTATTCATATACTAGGCGATTCCGGTGGGTTATATCTAGAAATATCAAGAAAATCCAGGTCAAGATTCTCCGAAAATAAATCAGACTTCTTCATTAGTTCCGAATGAAGAAAGTGTATCATGGGATGGTTCTTTGTGTATAGAGTTGCTCGAATTTCTCATTAATAATAATTAATAAATAATGAAATTTGGCAATACAATATATCAACATCATATAGGTATTCCAATCGGTACTAATTGTGCTCCCCTTTTGCCTGACCTAGATCTACGACTATTTTCAGATTCTTTCAAAAACAGATAATTCAAAGCCCGTTCTGTCTCATTCTCCAAACGCTAAATAGACGATCTTCTTGCTGTGAATAATCGCAATTTTACATGACGCAGTAAAGGATATATATCCATCTTCATTGGATTTGAAGGAAACTACAGGTGGCCCTAGCGGCACATCTCATTTAGACCTCTATCTCTATAAAAATGTAACGGGCCTTCTCTCTCGTCGACTTCAAGAGAAAAGCGATGATTACAATTTCGACATCGTAAACTATCCTATCTGGTCAGTAATATACCAGAGATACCTGCATATACATATCTTGCCTGGTAGCATTTGCTAGATCCTGTGTTAAATGTGACGATTTTAATCAACGTCACAAAACTTTATTGCAGAAACTTGTAAAACAGGGCTATATCCACTCGAAGTTTCTCAAATTTGGCGATACATATCGCGTGCTGATAGCAAAATACGAGCATAGCGTGCAAGATCTATGGTTGCACGTTTCGTAACTTGTGTCTAATTCCGCTTAACCCGGGGCTAGGGACCGTATGAACCTATCTATTTCAGGATACTCATAGTGTTCATACGAACAGTCACAATGAAATCGTGACTGAGATACATCATACTCTAGATAACGACTTTACAACGTATATCACGTGGATTAAGAATACTGATCAGCGATACGGATTTGATATTTTTGAAACATCATGATGTCTTGCCGGCATCATTGAAAACTGTTGACCGCTTCTGTCTTACAGGAAATCAGTCTAGTTTTATGTATACTATGATTTATCCTTTAATTTAGTGCTAATGTTATTGTATGAATTAGGTCTTTGGATTATGGACGCGGAAATTCTTTAATGGGCGACGGCTGAATATTGAACGACGGGCTAGATGCTTGTGTTTGAATCATTGAGAGAGGAAGTCTTGGCGGACGACGGTTTCCTTACCAATGTCCGATATGATGCTGATATCCCTTTTTGCATTGAACTCGAAAGTCTCTGTTATTGCGCCCCAAAGGTTCTCATTGGACGATTCCTATGTTTGCATTAAACGATATTTCATCATTCACCCTCCTTCAGCCAACGCATGGAAAGATATCAAAAATACATCTTTTTTCTATAATATGAAGCCTTGCCTTTGATGTTTCACTTAGATAGGGTCACAACATTTGAAAGAAATAACACGGATAACTTTCTTGAACGTGGACTATTTTTTCATCACCTTTGAAGCAAGATTGGTGGTGCATAAAACAGATCCAAATACAGAATTTACTTGATTGCTTTGCTGCCGGGATAAGATACAAAACCCCGCAGATATTTTCAATTCAGCATTGGGGAAAATGGATTACTGGAGTAATAGAACTGTTATTACAGCTTCTCTGGTTGAAAATGTATTTAAGCCATCGTATGGGAATGATCAGAAGAATTTAACACACGTTTGCATCAAATGTCGAGTTAAACCTCTTACATCAAGAGTAAATTGCATCATGTCCCTCATATCCCTTCCTGGTGTTTCCTGCGGGCTTCCTCTGTATCGTGTAGTAGACAAGTATTTCCCTAGGCCGATATCATAAAGGATAGGCTATTTTTACGGAGCCATTGTGGAGCCAATACTATAAGTGCGAGATTGAGCCCTTTACTGTTCAGATGATGTGCAATTTACATTTCAATCATTCAGTCTCTATACGGCTTATAGTTGTCATAGATGCTGGAATGTGGTATCACAGGCTGGGTCGTTTTCCCTCTCTTAGAGTGAGTGAATAGAATTTAACGTCGCTTTCAGCAATATTTCAGCTATATCATGACGGACCAACTAAGCACCACCCAGCCCAGTTGTGTTCCTGCTACTTCAAAGAAGAAATCTTTGAAGCAGCATGGAACCAGATACCCTCCATCCACCCTGTAAAACACTGAGAACAGCGCACAAGACACAGACAGTACGCTTACATGGTGCAATAAAGACAAGTAATATTACAGTGCTAGACATCACATTATATTTTTTATTGCTTCAAAACAGTTACTGTTTGTTGAGGTGTTTTGGTGTAATGGCATCCATATTCACGTTCGTTTTCATTTCTTCGATTTGTTTTGGGCGGTCAAATGCAATTTTATTGTATAAGAAACCTGTACTAGGCTATTTATCTCGGTTGTCAAAATTTCCTATCTGTCGATTTTGTTCGACTCCACCTTACTCAACTTCCCCCTATAAAGAAAAAAATGTCCTTAGCCTAAATTTTTTAATAAAAAAACAGGTGATGGGAATCTAGGTACCTTTGTGATGCGTTATTTTAAGTAAATGATTGCTGTTGAAGGAATATGCGACTGAGCCATGTGAGATGTGTCGTTCCCATATCTTGCGATCCTTTTGTTATTCAAAGCCTTGATGTATGTGCTGTTTTCTGGGGGAAGCACCTAATACTGGAGTCGTGTATTGGGATCCAGACATTATACGATTAGCGGTTATTGGATTATTCTCCATAAATACTGTAATAGAATAGGTGGGATAAAGGACAAATGGTACGGTTAGATTGGTGGCAATAGATCCTTATTTCATGAACATTGTCGCAGCGATTGGATACAGACGTGACCTATTGGAAATATGTAGAATGAAAAGATCTTGGCCTTAACGGGTAATGTAAATTAACACTTCTGACAACATACGGTATACCTGTGTGAAAATATGACTATGGTGTCTCGGATAAACTATGAAATATTTGTCCAGAGCTCTTCATTGTGGCACTTCTCCACACGCTAGCCACTTGTCTTCTCGCCGAGAAAGATACATCGCGAAATGACCTAGAGGCAAATTAGCAATAATGTTTTTCTCTCGGATGTGAATCTGTGGATATTCACACTTTCGTTCAAAGACTCCCCTCAGTGAGTAATCATGGGCAGGCCGTTGTAGTCCGGTCTTATGATCGATTCCTAACATGATAGCTGTTATGTATTTGACAGAAACAATATGTATGCATAACGTTCTTGAAAATGCTGTATTTTTTCTTCAGCTTTGAAGTTAGATTGACGATACATAAAACAAACCCAAGAACAGAATTGTCTAGATTATCTTGCGTAAAGGACCAGAACTCACCGTCACATTCCCTTCCAGATATTTCCCCATTTATTATTCGAAAAACGGATTACTGTAGTAGTAATCTAATCTAGAAATATTATTACAGATTTTCTGGTTGAAAATGTGTTCAAGGCATCGTATTAAATACAAACGAGAGTATCCGAATAACTCAACAAATGTTGGCAACAAATGTCAAAATGAACCTCTTGGATCCATTCTAAATTGCCTAGAAAGTCCCTCATATTCTTTCCTGATGTTTTATGGAGTTATTGTGGCAATACTCTCAGTGGGAGATCGCATGTTCTCCACCGTTCTTATGATTTGCAATTCACATTTCAAACGTTCTTTCACCACACGGCTTAAGATTGTCACAATTGCTGCGATAGAATGTTTGGTCATATGTATGCAAATATGCACCTGGACATTTTTCGTGATTCGAATGAGTTCCTGAGTCGTTGCCTCTGTTATACAATCTCGTACATTTCATCCCCGACGCTTGTTTGAATCAGCATATCGGTATCTCAAGCCTGCGGTTTTTGCTTCAACTTCCGATGTCGATTTCAGACACTTTTTAAATTTCTTCTTTTTTTAATAAATTGGGGCTGCACGAGGAAAGCATATTCGAGCGTGGGTTGTATCGTTCAGATATCAGCGTGGGTTATATCGTTCCCATATCAGCGTGGGTTTTATCGTCCCTATATAAGCGTGGGTTTTATCGTCCCCATATCAGTATGGGTTATATCGTCCCCATATCTTGCAATACTCTTGTGATTCAAAGCCTTGTCGTTAATGCTGGTATCTGAGTAAGCGTCTAACAGTGGATCGGGGTTGTCTGATGAAGACATGATATGATTACAGGTTATTGGATTATACTCGCTTCCACATGCACAATTATCATGATTATTGCGACAGAGATGGTCAAATTGGAGCCATACATCCTTATTTCAGGAACGCTGTCGGAACGATTGAGTGCAAACGTGACCTATCCAAGATATGTAGATTAAAAGACATTGGCTTCGAGCAAAGCGCACAAGTTTACCTAATCCTACTAGAACGAAATGATGCGAATATATGAATATTGTGTCTCCGAAATACCTCCGAAATGTTTGTCCAGACCTCTTCTGTGTTCCACTTTTTTCACGATATAGCCTCTTGAGTTTTCATCGAGAAAGATTCGGCGCGAAATCAAAAAGAGACAAAGTGGCAATATTGCTTTCCTCTCGGATGTGAAAATGTGGACATTCAAACCTTCATTCGAAGATTCCTCTCATTGAGTAACCCAGGCCGTTGCTTTCGGGTTTTATGAACGAGGCATAACCAGATTATCGGTTATTAGGATAAAATGACGACTGGCATTATCAGCTAGACGACCAGTGATTATGACGAAGCATTCGATGATGGTCAAACGCCCCAGACAGCGACTGGCACAACACACATAGCAATTAAGAATTTAAAACAACTGAAGGTCGCAACGACCTAGGTAACGCGCCTTTATTTTTTACAAGGAGCATCTCACCTACGATATCACAAATATCGACCAGGTCTCATAGATAACCCGAACAGTTCAAACGCTGAAATTTCGTCATATTCATTGTATCGGGAAGTCCTCTACACAAACCGGTCGACCGGCGGCCCGTCGGCAGGAAACCAGGCGATAACGGAAGATAATGCAGCGGAATGACTTTACAGCGAAGATCACAGGTCTTCGAAATGTGATTACCATTTACTACGGTAGAATTGTTCGCGATTCTCAGTCATTGCCACCGATACGATGTTGATTATATTAAGCAATATTCCGTCACTGAAGACGTCTTTCTGAGAGACTGGTCCTTTCGGGTATAAAAGAAATGTGATGCATATGGTCTAGATAATGTAAATTTCGACTCCTGCAGAATCTACCAACCGAAGTTGCAAAATTGGAATTCCAGCTTTCCGAATGCGAATGGCGACAACAGTTAAACCATCATTGTGGTACCCGTTCCCGTGGTGGGGGAAAATTGCGATCGTATTGTTTTTCCATAACTATCTTTAAAAAATGAAACATACTTTATGTATCACAATTTATGCTGAAATATCGTCGAAGTATAAAGTCGAAGTGCGAAATACCGTCGAAAATTTAGATGTGGCGTCGCTCTTATCTATTCAGAAACGAGATTCGCTAGACAAAAAAGTCTATAATAAACATACTCTTCGTATAACGTCGACCCACTGAATTTTGAAACTGAACGCTTATATGATTTCATCCTTCAAAGATATAAACACACGTTCCTGAGTAGTATAACCGTTTTGATTTGCAAGACCGCGTTTTATTCTTTCCCCGTCTACTGGAACCCATAAATCCCCAAAACACACATTGATGTCGGCTGACAGTGTCAGCGGTCATCAATAAGGAGAATTGGGTTCAGAATGCTGATCACAGGCGAGAAATCGATGTTATTACACTGTCTATTCTCCAGAAGCCGCCTGTGGTTCCCTTCAATATCAACGGACGATCGTAAATTCAACTTCACGTCACAAGGCCTTATACTTCGTGGTCAAAGCGTCGTATTGTCATAGCACAAAATGCGAAATATGGTCGTGGTAATATAAAACAGAAGGTACATTCATGTTGAGCAATGCAGGCCCTCGTACGCTTTGGTAGTTTTCATTTTTTTATTGGGAAGATTCCTATTGCAGACGGCTTGTCATAGCTTAATACCAACGAGACACGTTCCCTTTTCAGCAGTTTTCTCGGACACTGTTGGAAGAGTGAAGCTAAATAAAATTTATTGTACCTCCTGTTATAGTACAACCACTGAACAACGAGCGGACAGCAGCAGACAGGTGTGAGATGTTGCTCTTTGGTGGAGACACTCAGGGAGTTTTTCCGTTTGACGCTGGTCTCTGTGAACGTATTGACAGCTTGCGTGACCATGACGGAATTTCACGAAACTAGACGCAGTAAACCTGACCTACAAATTCATTGATGAAAATGAAAAGTAGTCCGAGTAGTCCTGTATGTTTTGACTGGTCAATGCGTTCATCAAATATACGTATGTTGGATGACGTATCCCATCCTGTTTTACCGTATCTGTTTTACACTGTAATATACGAAAATAATGTAATTTGATGTATTTCAGTCACGCTTTGATTATGGTTGTTCACTTGAACACCATATAGATGTAAAACACGTGACTTACAAACAGCCTCTATCCCCGGGGTAAACGGAGTTAGACAAGCGGATGCTATAGGTCTTGCACGCTACGATCATACTTTGCCGTCAGAGTACCTGTACAACATGTGTCACAGAACTTCGAACTGGGAAGTTTGGTGGTACACATATCCTTCTCTGAAAAGTTTCTGCAATAATGTTCTGTGGCGCTTATTGAAATCGTCACATTTTGCACAGAATCTAGCAAATGCTACCAACCATGTGTAAATGGGTATTTAACTGTATTAAAAGTGCAATCGTCTCTCTTGTCGTAGATTCTACGTGAGAGTAACGCCTTTTAATTTTTGCGAACCGAGTCTTCGAGGTTATATTAAATCAAATTACTCCCAAGTCTGTACCGAATCTTTAATATTCATGGAGAAAGGTTCGCTGATCCTGGATTTCAACCCGAAACAGTTGCACATATGGAAAACGCGAAATTCTGTCTTCAGCTTAATGGAAATACATAATGGTATTCTATGACGGAAGTCAAGTCTTATGTTCGAAGTGTTACTCATTGATCACATTGAAAACTTAGACTGGTTTCCGCCCCTATATATCTATACTGTAGACAGGTCACTTCCGGCATCGTCGGTTCAAAATTTGGTCTAGATCTAGTCTCATTCTCCGCATTGCGGAATGTATCGGGTTCGAATAAACGCCCACAGACCTGGAGAATGAAGCATCGTTAATCAGTGAAAGGCGACATGAGCTGTGATAACCAATCAGGCTGCTGCTATTAACAGCCAATAGAATTTGAATTCGAATTCAGTGCGTATCAGAAGCGAAACGAATGCCGGTCGTAAACTGTCTACTGGTGAGTGAGCGAGTTAGGGTTTAACGCCGCGTTTAGCGACGATATAACTAACTACGATTAGCTGGACATGTGTGAACAGACTTGGTACAAAACCCATGCTGCTCACCCACTTGGGGCCGTAACCAGTCTAACTGGAAACTAAGACGAATGAAATTCATTCGTTCGGATATCAATATCCCCGTCCTCTCATTCCATTTGCTAGTCATATAACGGTCTATGATTGGATAGAGATGAGACGGCTTATTTGATAGTTGATACGTTTAACAGACTGACTTGAATATATGAGTAGATTCTATGGCTTACACTATAGGTACTGGTCCTGTAATTATACTGCGTAATCCGAAATACCATTCCCCTACATTTTCAAATCTTCGCCATAGATACATTTTCTCTTGCCCAATATCATATTACACTGCCATACTCCAACCCATAGCATCCCCTTCCAAACCCCATCACCTCGTGAAAATCTCAAGTTTCCAATTTCGGAACTCACCGGAAACCGTGTCACTACGGTTTCCAAGCCTGTTTCCAATAGGTTTCCAGGAATGGAAACTTGCGTTTTCACGCAGTGCTTATTTTTGTCTAATACAGATTTACTCATCCGAATACAGATTTATTCACTAATATTTGAGATAACGAAGTCTTGCCAGGCGCTTTATTCCTACTCTCACAAAGGGTGCATATTACTACCGGACAACGACTACTACCACGTTGGAATGTTGACATATCGTCAGCATTAATAATAGAATAAGTTAACGACATGACCATGTTGCGACATGTTCGTGGATTTTGGATTTAATAGAACGCGATCAAGCAAATGATCTATGTTTAGTAGGTTTTGTCATATTTTCTGAGCATACCATGTAACTATCGATTTTCGATTTTTAATGATAGCGAGGAATAAAAGTATTCTGATGTAATAATTCTATGCATCGCTCGTCGATGTATATCCAAGAAGAAGGCATGATAGGGCCATCAAGCTTATGGAAGAAACAAAGATCTATGACTACCTAACTAACAATTATATTTGCCCTTTTACCCTACGTAATACGCATTTTACCGCAGCAAAGATGCTACATGTGGAGGCGAGAATAATCGAATAACCTCTAATCTTGTTATGTTTCGGTCATAAACCCCTAAAGCCACTGAGGAGAATCTTCGAACGAAGGTATGAATGTCCACAGTTTCATATCCGAGAGGAGCACTCTTGCTCATATCTGAGGTGAGCACTCTGGTTCATTTCGCGGCGCATTTTTCCCGGCGAAAAGTCAAGAGTCTTCATGGTGGGAAAAGTGGAACACTGAAGAGGTCTGGACAAATAGTTCAGAGTTTTACCCCAGACACTATATTCATAATTTCGCATTATTTCGTTCGAAGGATTTATTTACTCAAGCCTTTCATAGTACATATTTTTGGATAGGTCAAGTCTGTACTCAATCGTTCTGATGCAGAGTTTCGGAAAGGAAGGTCGCTCATCTGGCCGTTCCATTTGTCATTTTATCCTACGTGATGTTGTATATTACAGCAATAATGTTACTTGTGAAAGCGATATTAATCTAATATCCTGTAATCTTGATTGACTCGGGCAAAGAAACAATGGCAATGATGAGAACTAGGCATTCCCTTTCTGGACAGTAATATTCCAGTGGGACCTGCATATGGCGTATACATATCTCGCCTAGTAGCATTTGCTAGATCCTGTGTTAAATGTGACGATTTTAATCAACGTCACAAAACATTGCTGCAGAAACTTATAAAACAGGGCTATTCCACCAAGCGCCTCCACTCAAAGTTTCTCAAATTTGGCGATACATATCGCATGCTGATAGCAAAATACGAACGTAGCGTGCAAGATCTATGGCGTTACGTTTCGTAACTTGTGTCTAATTCCGCTTAACCCGGGGCTAGGGGCCGTATGCACCCATGTACTTCAAGATCCTCCTGGTACTCATATGAACAGTCACAATCAAAGCGTGACTAAGATAGATCAGTCACTAGATAACAACTTTACAACGATTATTATGGATTAAGAATACTGATCAGCGATAAGGATTTTATATTTTTGAAACATCATGATGTCTTGTCGGCATCATTGAAAACTGTTGACCGCTTCTCTCTTACAGGACACTAGCCTATGTTTATGTATACTATGATGGTCTTTTTGAATTTGGTGCTAATACTGTTATATGGATATGGAATAGGTCTTTGGATTATGGACGCGGATATTCTTTAATGGACGACGGCTGAGTTATGAATGACGGACTAGACGCTTGTATTATGTAACGCATAGTTATTTTGCGGCATCTAAAATATTTTGTGTCGATTCGAAATACGGTGAACGCGGTAAACGTATCTCTCAATGTGTAAAAGAAGAGAAAGGTAATATCACCTTAATGCTGCAATCAATTTAATCGATGTACCATTTGCGCCTCCGTCGTACAAAGTAGAACCCAATACGTTTGCTGGGATTGGCTTTTTCCGAATTATTTGTACTCCAATCCAAGCTCTAGTTTTGACACTCACCCATACCTCCTCCCGCTCACCGGTCCCGTCATTCTGGGCAAATAGGCACACACAATATAGACACGAGTCGCTGTCCAAACATCTAACGTTTATTATGTATCGCATCACATAATACACAAGACCAACAATTCTGAAGACATTCTATCTCAGCAATTGTGACAAATTTTAGTCGTATAGTGATTAGATGATTTAAATGTAAATTACACATCGTAAGAATGAGCCAAAGCTCGATCTCCTGGCGATAGTATTACGACAATGATAGCGTTGTCTATAGCCTATCATCATCTGGAAGTGTTACCCCAAGGGAACAACGCATGAACATCAGGAGAAAATATGAGAAACGTTCTAAGCAATTTATTCTTGATCCAAGTGGCTCAATTTGACATTTGATGCCAATATGTTTTAAATTATTCTGACTCTTCTCTTTTGTGTTTAATAGGATGGCTTAACATTAATTTTCAGCTAGAAAAGCTGTCATAACAGTTCTATTACCACAGTAATCCGTTTTCCCCAATACTGAAACGGAAATTTATCTATTGTGTGTCTTACCCCCTAGCAAGACCAGGAAGAGAATGCCTTATTTGGGGTTTTTTGTGCACGGGCAAGCCAGCTTCAAAGACAGAGAAAAAATGCGCCATTATGCCTGTCATTTCTGCAATATGTTATACGACCGATGTATGTGGAACATCAAAAGCATGACTTAGTGCTATAAAAATATGATTATCTTTTCGTCTATCAATATAGTCGCATTCGTTGACTGGAGGATGGAAAATTTAGAACTACAGTTCAATGAAAACAACAGAAGAGCCACCGATTTATTAACATTCTATTTCATTCCTCGCGATGATATAGTTCGGTGTTATGCTTAGAAAATATGACAAAACCTAATTAGAGTAAACATAAATCTTTGGTTCGATTGCATTATCATTAACACCAAATTCCGTGAAAACGTCGTAGCATGGTAATGTTATCATATTTTGAACTGTTAATGCAACATTCCAAGATGGCGGTACACACGTTCCAGAAAGACACGTTTCAGAATCGTTACACAAAAAGAATATACATGTATAATATTGAGATACAATATGAATTCGAATAATAAGGGGGTAGGCAGGGGAATCGAAGAGGAAGGGGGAGTATGGCGGCAGTGTGGTATGTAATTGGTCCAGAGAGAAGGATTCTATGTCGAAGATTTGGAAATGTACAGGGATTATATGAAGTATAATATATGAAGTATGGGAATTTGGGTGGGTGGGAGAACGGAAGTTTG
Source organism: Hanleya hanleyi (assembly GCA_036873755.1). NCBI lineage: Eukaryota > Metazoa > Mollusca > Polyplacophora > Lepidopleurida > Hanleyidae > Hanleya > Hanleya hanleyi. The sequence goes on from JAVTVY010043826.1 coordinate 43,438, forward strand.
GGTTAGGTGGTATACATACGTGACCAGTCACCACAGGGAAGCTGTTGGAAGCTCAAGTCAAACAATCTGGCCTAAATATTCAAGGATGTCTGCCAGAACTCCCAAAGATACGATACGCCATCGAATGACTATCCCAGCATAGACCCCTTCCTGTATGACTATCAAAGGAAGTGATAGGAGGTATTGATATACCGTGACGTCCATATGAACGTTCCCCTCAGTTGTCAATCTGATGAGAGTGACAATTCGTACACACGACGTTCGTCATAACATACCATTATAAACCACGTGTATGAGATGTTAGCTGCTCTGATACGCTATTCCCTATCCTGTATGAACAACAGTTTCGGATTAAAATCTAAACTCAACAGACTGCTCATTCATGAGGAGCACTTAAGGATTTAGTACAGACGTGACCGACACAAAATATTCGAGTTAAACTGACCCAAGGACTTCAGCTATAAAGGCAATTTGATCGAAACTTTCTGGCAGGGAAGATGTGACACGTTGGGTATCCGAAAATAGATAAATGCGCGAATATGAACCCGCTGTCCCGGAGAAACTTCAGGAATATTTCTTCAAACTTCTTGAGTGTACCTCTCTTCCTCGTAAAACATCACGATTTTTACAAAGGACGATGGACTGCGAAAAATAGTTCCAAATACCAAGCTCTATATACCATTCATATCTATAGAGTGACATTACTGTTTTCCTCGATTGTATTAAACTAAGAAAATTCAAACGTCTGTCGAGAGAATGTTCGCAACAGGAAGAAATGAAATTACTGAAGGGGAACATGTATATTTACCCTTCATTCAGAGAAGTCACCCTCAAAACCGAGATTCGTATTAAAAGAACAGGCCCGAGATAGAACTCTTTAGCCAGGAAAGGCGCGAAACGACGCCATTGTCCACGTGACGTCGGGCCAAGGTTAGGCACCGGGCAATGCTTTAACATTTGCTGCACCGCAAAAATCGGAAAATAAGTATCATTGTGGCTTTCAAAATACTGAGAATCCAAACAACTTTGAGATGTTATTGTCTCGGAGTTAAATAGGGATTTGCAAACAAAAGTCAACTCTTGTAAAACTCCATGAATAAAGTAATACAGCAATGTTAAAAATGGTACGTTGCCTAACCTCTGCGTAACGTCACATGAGTATTGACGTCGTTTCGAGCCTTTTGCGGTCAGAGAGTTCCATCTCCGGACGGTCGTATTTTAAATGAATGATGGACTTTTCCTCAAACTGTCAGCAAGAGGTAACATTTCAGCTACACTTGATGCTCTTCCTACCTACACTTTGGATTTATGGTTTTCTTGATCATTATCTTTGATTCTGCAAATTTTGGCACTTACATCCTTAGCCGGAAATCTACATGGTGAAAGGTTCATTTTCTGTGGATAATTTTAATGAGTAATACTTGTGGTAAAAATGTAATCAAAGACATTAAATTTTTGAAGATTGTCTTAGAAGCTGAGAGGCTGAGGGCATATTTTTGAATGAACCCTGAAAGACCATTGAAATTGATGTTATTTCATAGCCTCTCATTTATACGACATATCTTCTTTTTGCATACCCGCCTATTACGATTAGTACTTTAATGCCGGACTGTTATTTTTTTTTAAATAGGGGTTACTATCAACTGTTTTTGCATGTGAAAAGTAACGAACTTCCTCAACCGCAGAAGAGCTGCATGCTTCTCTAGGGGAAACAATTTACTAGCATGGATTTCTCGCCTGCGATCAGCATTCTGAATCCAATTCGTGTTATTGATAATCCAATTTGTTTCATTGGTACCATTTTGTTAGCAGAGATCAAAGTATGTGTTCGTGATTTCTGTCTCCCAGGAGATGAGAAAGTATGGAACACGGTCTTGCAAATTAGAGCTATACTACTCTGGAATGATGAAATGATGTGCAATCTATGAAGGGCGAAATAAGATATGCGTTCAGTTTTTCTTTCGCAAGTCTGAGAATTAACGTTACACCTCATCTTGATCAGAGACAATTAAACGCAACATAACAAGGGTAATGGGAAAAGATTTCGGCAAAAAGACCCCACAGACAAATATGCTGACTGCATATATCTAAAACATCACAAGAAACGAAAGTGATCCCTGCGATGATTTGTATCCCACCCAGGCTTTTATTGTAGCTGTTCATGTGGACGCACGTAATCTCGAACTTTCGGGAGAGAGCTTTGAATTCTTCGTTTGTCATAACCGCGATTAAATAGAGTTCGAAAGAGTCTGTCTGAGAGGCCTCTTCAATTCATGACCCGCGGAAATCTCGAGCTTATAGTACTTAAAACGTAATATCAATAAACGAGAGAGTCGTGAACCATTGGGCCGTATAATGACATTCCCACGACCTGTGATCTGCGCTGTAAAGCCATTCTGCTCCATTATCAATAGTAGCACTTCGCTCCTTTCAGGTGAGCCGCCGGTTAACCGTTTGTGAGGAGGAATTTCCAAGAGAGTGGACATATCAAGCTTTATCGTTTGTGGGAAACGCGAAACGTGCTTGAATTCTTATGAGACTTGGTCGATATTGGTGATACTGTCGGAGAGATACTTTTTGTAAGAAGTACATGTAAATGCATAAGGGTATCAGTTGACTCAGCGGGAGTTGTATACCGGGCTCTTCGTTGCTAGTACAGCTAGTATAACCGTCCGGGAAGTTCGATCGTATTAGCATGTGAAAAGGGTTCAGATAACGAAGAATGTGAAACAATCCTATAGGCAGTCGATGATAGTGGTTCTGTTTGAAATTACGAGATGCCGTTGGTCTGAGAACCGCGGTTTTCTTAAAAGAATATTTGAACGACAACTTAGGTGGCTTATAGATTGTCTTCATTGAATGATGTTCATAGGTAAACGTTTACTGACATGTTATGTGCTGTACATCTTTGGTACTGTTCAGAAAGGCCATGTAGATATTCTGAAGTAACTTAGTGGTATACTGAATGGTATTTAGCTGACTTTATTCAGAACTATACAGTATAATATTAATGAAACTGAGCCGCGCTGCTCAGTTACCGCACAACACTGCTCAGTCAGGCCTCTTGCACTGATGAATGGTATTTGAATATTAGTCAGTTATACTGTGTGGAGCTATGCGGTTACTGTCCAGTAATGTACTGCGCAAAACTATTATTGCGTCTAAATTGTTCTTTTTCAAGTGTGGCTCTCTGAGTGTTTTCAGCAGAAGTTAATCGGTAAGTTACATTTACAAAAGAAAAATATCCAATGAACTTATTCTGATCAAATTTAGCGTTCTTAAGTATATACATTTATTTATCTTCGAAGCTCATGCAACAGCCTCAAATGAGACAGGAAACGAGATAAAAAATATTTCCAGTTCAGTGTTTGGAAACAGATTGCTGGAGAAAAGAGTTGTTGCTACAGTATTGAGCCATCGTATTGAAACGCTTAGTTCGGGGTAAATTGACAATTTTTTGTACCAAATGTCAAATTCAGCCCCATTTATCAAGAGTAAATTGCATAGAATATATATCAGATATATATCAGATATCATGATTGAATTCGAACATTCCTTGTCAGGATTAAGTTTCATGCCTTTCCAGGGGCAAATAAGACAACGTCATCATAGTGGGAATATTGCGACGAAATGCACCAGTCGGATATCTAGCTCAATAAGTTTTGTACATTCCAATAGTTTAACCCTACCAAACTTTCCGCGCTATCTCCGGAACGACAGAAATAAAGAGTTGATACTCCGTGACTTTGTAGTTTATCATATTGGGGTAATATTGAGCCTATTTGCATAACACCTCCGGCAGATAATAATGGATAACTTCAAAATTGCAGCCACGTGGGGTACAAGAAAAGTTATGTTTTCGTCGTTTTTCTTCAAAATTTATGATTTTCCGCGAGAGAGAGAGTGATTAAAAACTATTTTATTTCACGTCAGGTTAATATTTACTAATTTATCAGGCAGTTTTTTTTATGAATAAATTACATAAATAAAAAAGTAAAAAAAATCTGACCGAAAAATGGACCATAAATGCTTTTTTTGAAAATGACGTCACTGTGACGTCATCATAGCGACCATGTTGGATTTTTTTTACATTTCCTGGTAGAGTTTGACCCAAGGGTATAGTGTAGTAGTTTCAGCTCCATAGCTCAAGAAGTAAGCAAAATAATTAGGAGTCGCCGAAATGCTCCGCCCCCCCCCGCCCATGCCTGGACAGCTGGGTTACAAAATGCCCAGGCCAGATAGGGTTAATCACCAGCTTGACACAATTGCCGAGAGGAAACGTAGACGTAACTGTATGGAAGGAACCGAGAACAACCCAAAAAGTATATTGTGTTTTACTTTGCACGACTAAGCTTCGAGATCGCGTGCCCTTTCTATACTACTCATCGCGCACTACTCATCGCGCATGCGCAGTCGACCCATTCTGCTGTAGGGTGCAAGCCTGGCCCATGGAATCTCAGGTAAAACCCTAGGTCTCTCGCCCCACCCTATCCCGCGCCACACCTATGCGACCCGCTGTGCAGTGAGTAAAGCGGAGTACACTGTCAGAAAAAATTTGTAACACTTATTGAACGCGTAAAAGCGTTCATCCCTGACTAATTTTAGCGATTGCTGGAATAAGTTGAAATAATGATGTGGAATTAATCAACTGGTCCATTTTGAACAATAATGAAAAGAAAAAGGTACCAAGAATTCCACAACGCTAAGTATCTCAACAATCGAAATATGGGGTTGGACGGCACTGAACACTAACGTTCATATTGATGTCCAAATCAGGACACCATATCGTGTTAAACACTGAACACTTAACGTTCATATCCGAACACTAGAGAACAGGTATGAACACGCGTGTTCAGAAATGATCATCATGTTTGAACACCAATGTTCACAAATGAACACATATTCTGTAACACTTTTGGAACACTAGCGTCCGCATGAACATGTAAAAGTGTTCTATTATGCGTAAAAGTGTTCAAAAGTGCACACTTCAGAATGAACACAAACCTATTGGACAACCTATTTCGTTGTGTTTATTGAGGACGATCTATTTGATGAGCTTGATAACACTTCAGTGACATATTTTAAGTCAATCTCTTTTCATTCTAGTTTTCGTACTTGAACACTTTTACATGTTTGAAAGGTGTTACAAACTAGTGTGCAGTTCAGTGTTCAGGATTTGCACACTTTTATTGACAGTGTAGGAGGAGGAGGAGAAGAAGGAGGACACGCCACGGATTATACTAGGTAGATGTATGGGAGAAAGAATGCGTAATGACGGTTGTACCTTTCTCTTCTATTATCTATTAGCCTGCTATCAGCTGTGCTCACCACGCCCTCTCGTTTCAACACGAGAAGAAGAAAGGTCAAATGTAACAATATGACTATTTTGTTATAAGTATAGCGGAAGTAAGTAAGGGTTTAGGTATTACGGTGAGGGTTATATGCGACTGTAAAGTGTGGGTGGTACAATGGTGATAACCAAAATCATTTATATATAATGAAGCCTCGTGTCCCTCAGAGCTTTGACGTTAGATGTTGTATATAGTTTTCCAAGCGAGCACAGACCACAGTTCTGTGTTCACGACCTAATATGGTTAGCGGTTATTGGGTTATTCTACGGATAGGCCTACCATTTTCGCTAAAATCACATAAGAATAGAATTGTAACTTTGGTAGCCGTAGATCGAGTCTATATCTCATAGGATGTTTCCTCACCTGCTGACTGGGCTGATGCGTAGGCGCAAGCGGGCTTATTCTATCCTAGCAAACAATCGCCCTCTGATGTTGAAGGTGGAAAAATTTCAGCCCACACCAGCCTCCTTACGCAAAATGATGATAAGGTAATCAATCCGAAACGCTCTGAGTTCGTTATTTTTGTTCTCAATTTTGGTTTGGAAATACATCGATTTGATTTAATTCAGTATATTGTGAAAAGGAAGGCGTTGTTATCTTATCACTGTGGGCAAGTTGTGGTGTTTCTCTCAAGAAGCTATCCACATATCTGCGTGGTCTGAAATGGAGTTCTAATACAAATTTATCATGGCCATGCATAAGTCTTCATCAATCAGCAATTCGTCTTCAGCCAACCAGAAGTGCAAGTAAGGATTATCAAATCTAAGGCATTTAGAGGCTGTGAGTTGTTGGAAAATAAATAAAAAATATGGATAATCTACGGTACCATGTTATTAAAAAGCGACGTTCTGCTTATAGATCCTTGTAGCGTTTTCAAGCCATATGGGTAGAAAACGCTACTAGAATTTTGCGTGATAATAAATATATTAAGTTGGTATCCATAAGAAAATTTAAATTTTCATTTTATTATTAAAGTTTATCTTTTCTTTAATTGAAGAAAATATACATATTCCATACCACGACTGTATTCATTGTCGTTTTTTAGATATGCGTTTTGCAGAGAAAAGTTAATAATTCTGAGCGTGGTAACTTGCTCCGATTTGATTGGATAGTATGAATAATATGAGGCATATGATATTCTTCACCGGTACCTACATAGTATCCATGGCAACCAAAAGGTATCATTTTTTTACTGGAATCTGGTATCATGTGAGAAATGTAGCATTATTTCAAAGAAATAGACGCTGTTTATATTTGACATATGACAGTACTAGTAGACAATTCATTGACAGACGACCAAATGATATTATAGAAATGCTATATCAGAAATCTGAAAATCAGTTTCACATCAGAATTTTCGCTTGTAAAGCTTTGAGTTTTCGATTGTCATTGCAGTTTGACTGATCGTCTGTCCTCTTGAACGAACGGCCAGCGGTAATATTATTTAATATCGTCTACGTCGTCTCGGCGGCAAAGACCAGAAAATCAGGAGTCCTTCTGTCGTATTAAGAGGTAATAACATCGGAAAGTCCTGGGCTCTGCGATGTGAAGCCATTCTGCTCCATTATGTTCAGTTAGCACCTCGATCCTTTCATATAAGCCGCCGATTGCCCGTTATTAAGGAGGAATTTCCAATAGAATGAACCCGATCAAGCTAAACGTACTGAAATTCTCTGAGAGTCCTGGCCCATATTTGATATGCTATCTCGACTCCTTAGGAAAAAAGGCATAATTTCTGACCCATAATTTCTGTTTCTGATATTACTTGTACCATACTGCTACGTTTGTTTTGTCCAAGATCTACAGTTTCTGTCAAATGCATATGTTTGCTGCAGATGGTATGCCTTTCAGTAAAATGCAACTTTATCACCTTGCTGTATCCAGAATTTCCCTAAATGACCAGGTTTATAAATCATTGGATAACTTCCGTGTTATTGGTGTGTTCCCAGAGATAAAAAAGTTAATAGAAAAGTTCGTTTTTTAGCGAGGGGTCGTTTTCCCTGGAATTCCTGATCACTTCACATATATCTATGGAAAAACGAAAGACGGTTAATATTTACTATAGCGTAAACGTAAATTTACGGCCATCCGTTGATTTTATGGGAGGCACGGACAAATTATCACTCCGGCGCTAGTCAGCAGCTTTTGGGGCATAAACTATGCAACTGCATCGATTACTTCGCTGGGATGAGCACCATGATGACAGTTCCTCTTTTTAACATGATAAATAATCGTTAATTCTGTCAGCTGGGAATGAAACTTATGAAACTTAGCGCCAATGATCTTGTTTTGGAGATTAATAGCTTCCATGTGACGTGAAATAAAAACAGACTCTCTGAAAGTTCCAACATTGCTAGCGATAAGATTTTGAAGGTTTGCTCATTATTTGCTAAAAAAACCCTCGAGTTTTATATTTAAGAAATAATGTTTTATATGCGTGCTCAATGGTTATTTTACGCACGGTTAGTGTGGCAAAGTTTATAAATTTTAGGGCAAGGGCGAAGTCATTCTATTGTACTACCTCTTTCCTCATCCGACTTGTGAAATGGAAGCTCCCAATGAACACCTGCACTTAATGACGGGTGTTGATGTCACGTAACCGTGCTAAAAGTGTAATAAATGCACGGTTAACTCGATGTTATCGACACAAGTGTTATAGAATTGCTGATAACTTGTCATTCCGGAAAATTGAATGATGTAGTAATTGGACTAATACAGCTGTATTATATGAATATATATATAAAGATGGTTTGTGAAACTTTAGTCTTCAGATTTCATCAATGTAGTTTTCAAATCAAACAGCGATTCCGTCTTGAATGAATTTTTGATAGTTCAACGCTCAATTCAAATCAATCCAAACAGTCATAACTTCGAAACGGGTGATAAATTACCAAAACTAAGGAACGCTTATTTATTTAAACGGTTAACTGTATTCACCCTGTATATATACTCTTGTAATCCTGCTACCTGTATATTCCTGACGATGGTATAACATTTACCGAAAATATAGAATATCACAATGACTTCACTTTTCGGAGTTACTTTCATTCTAGTTTATATGAAACTAATCTGTGGGACATCTGGACTTATTTATTTACACATGTACATTACAGTGTTCAAATTTTATTATTTACGCCAAATAAAATGGACGCTATTAGTAGGTTCCTTCTAAAACGCGGTAAAGGGGAAAACGAGAAACTACTCTCTGTTCAGTAAGCCGAATTGATTGAACATAATGAAGCCCTCGAATATCCTTGCAAATTACTGCTAAGGTTTTCATCAAAATGCACTGCTCGTCGATAATTCATTTTAAAGGCTTAGTTTTTTTGGTAGAATGAAATTTTTTTTTTTGTCACCAAGGGCTGGAAAGCGATATCAGATACGCGTTCGGTTCCAACATTCAATGTACAGCTATCTTCATACAAATCATATCTCTCGAAATAGATGTGCCGAATTTTTGCAAAAAAGAATTCGCACATAATCTCGAACTCGTGGCATCCAGCTCGATTTTTTTTCATTATCGTAACGGTTTGAATGATTGACTGTCTCACTGACCGCTTGAATGAATGACCTGCGGAAATCGTGTAGTGATATTGCTAATATGTTCTGCGTCGTATCAGCGGAAATACACGAGAAATCAGAAACTCTGTAAGAGGTAATCGCATTGTAGGGACCTTTGATCTCCGACGTAAAGCCTTTCTGCTCCATTATCTTCAGTTAGCAGCTGGCTCATTTCATCTGGGCCATCGAATGACCGTAGCTGGATAGGAAATTCCATCAAAGTGACCATGCTCAAGGCCCATCGTCTCTGCTGAACGTGCTCGAATTCTCTGTGACGTCGGCTCAATATTTCGGGTCGTATCCAGGATATGCTGCATGCACAGTATAAATGCCTATTACGTGGCTCGGACAGACCTACAGCTGTTTCGAAAACCACGTCGCTATGTTTGTTGTGTCAGTATTAATAGAGAATAGACTTGTTGACTCGATCAGACATTCAACTCTTGGGATTCTTATTACCATATTGCTAGTTTTGATTTGGCATTAGCTATCTCGGAATTTCGGTTAAAACATCTCGTGTCAACGTTGGTACGAGAAGAGGGTTCTGAACTGGAGAGATTTGAAACTAGACAGGCACACCCGGGAAAATATGTAGTTTGTGTAAGAGAACCAAACAATGGTACGTCAGGAAAAAAAGAGCGTTTTTCAAATGATAGTTATCTGGAAACTGAAAAATCTCACAACATATCACTACACAAAAAGACACATTTCGATAAATTTGAGGCAGTTGGAAATGCTTACGAAGGCCGCTCAAATATATAAGAAATGTATGGTAAATGGCCCAAGCATCTCATACCACGTCAAATGTATGGTAAATATAACTTTTTTCATATTACATTGAATACCAGCGTCAGATGCTGCCACCATCGTGGTCCATGATGTAATTCGACGTCTATAATCGGACACCTAATTCATATAACAATATCAGAACAAAACCGAAAGCAGGCATAAAAGGAAATTATACATAAACACAAGCTCATTTCTTGCAAGTGAGTAGCCAATCAACAGTTTTCAACGATAGTGAAAAGACTACATGATTTCCCTATTGTCAAAGCCAACACTGACCTAATTTCATCGTCGTTTTATGGAACATTGTATGTCAGTCATATTTTGATTATTGCTGTTCATTTAAGAATCATAGACATACAAACAAGCGTTCAAACAGGTTTCAGTCGGAGTCACAAGTTATGAAACTTAGCGCCAATGATCTTGTTCAATAAAATCTTACTTTGCTATCAGTGTGTGATATTTCTCTCCAACTTTCAGAAACTTTGAACAAAGGTGCTTATTGATATAACCTTGTCCAGTCAGTTTCTGTTAAAATAGTATGCGACGTTGATTAAAATCTACACAGGATCTGACTGATGCTTCTATGCGATATAGGCCATATGTAGACCCTTCCGGGATAATATTGCACTGGAATGGGTAGCTGGCAAGGTCGGAATTGTAATCATCTCTCGTGTCGTGGAATCTACGTGAGAGTATGCTATTTTCATCGAGGTATACATGTGCAAGTCCAAATATGATGCCCCACTTGGACTGTCGGTATAGTTTCCTTCAAATCCATTGAAGGTATACATAATTATATCCTTCTTGACATCAGCTATATAGGGATCACCCAATGCGATCAGATCGTCTATATATCGTTCGGTGGATGAAAGGAACGGGCTTTGAAATAATCATTTTTACTTTTTCATGTAGTCATCTTCGTGAAAGAACAAATATAGGTCTGCTAAGACGTACGCAATTAGTATCGGATTGCCTGTATCTTGTTGGTATATAGTGTTGATTGCCAGTTCTATAACACATGTGTCAATAACATCGAGATAACCGTGCAATTATTACACGATTTACCACGGTTATATGAAATGTACATGTGTCAAGTGCAGGTGTTCATTAGGAGATTCCATTTCACAAGTCGGATGAGAAAAGGGACGTCTGCTTTCATGCAAGTAACAATCGAATAAAACAAACAAATAAATCACAAGACGAAATTTGCTTCTCAAGTTTAACTGTTGTTTCCATCGGGAAATTAATTAACAAAGCGACACAAATAGGCATATATCCACGTAATTTCCCAACAGCTGACTCGGCTGACAAAATCACTCTCCATTTGAGAGACCATAAACTTGTCCACTGACATTGGCACGATGCCAACCGAGACGGGAGCATCGTCCCGACATCAGTGGATGAGTTTTCTTTGAAAGGGGAGAAAGGTTGTCAAAGTTTAAAATATGTCTTCAGCCTTTTCATTGTAATCTTTGTTGATAATCAATTTGAATAATGCAATAGAAAAGAAATAATGTTTTCATATGCGTGCTAAATGGTTATTTTACGCACAGTTAGTGCGTCAAATAAACATTTGGCACGCCTATGAAAACATTATTTCTTAAATGCAACGTGCATAACGACCACTAAATATCCAACACACTGCATTTTTTTTATCTTAATGTTGTACATATTTGCATAAATGGATCTTGATACTAGTACTGTCATGTGGAATTACTCTCGTGGAATTTCTTCGTAGCGGACGAGTCGACAAAAAGCTGTTTGATATGCTGTTATCTTAAACATGGAAGTTCTTTATATATTGAGTTTGCATTGTTCTCTTTGAACTTTTTCCCCTCTGGGGTTTTGTTTTGTTTTGGGTAAAACGTATTTCCTCCTTTGCGCGCCTCCAGCCATGCAGCGACAAGACTATTTGGTGTATAATAAGACACACACATACTCAGTATACTTAATATTCTTTTAATATCAAATTAAACCTTCCCTTTCATCCTTCATGTAGATCGTTTATAAGATTTGGAAGAATAGCATGCATAACGTCCTTGAATATGACACATTTAGTTCTTTATATGTGTATGTTTGAAGCTTTGAAACCCAAATATAGAACTGTCTCAGTGTTTTATGCTGCAAGGCTAAGAAGCAAGAACGATTTTCCAATTTATTTTTGGAAAACAGATTACTGGAGTAATACGGTTGCTATTACATCTGGTTCGAAATGTATTTAAGCCATCGTATTAAACACAAAGGTGAGCAACAGAATACTTAAAAAAGATGTTTTCATGAAATGTCGAATTGAGTCCCTGAAATCACGAATACAATTTCCTAGATATATTCATGATGATTCCGGCATTCGTCGACTGGGCTGATTGACAAGTTTTTCCGGAAAGCTGTTTTATGAAGATATATTGTGGCTATACTGTCGGTGAGAGATCGAGCCCTCATGATATGTAATTTACATTTTAATACTCCAATATTGAATGTTCACACAAAAGTCGTGTCTGCCAACAATATAAAGCAGTTCATACCTTGGTTTCCTACTTAATATCTTCGCTCATAAAAATTACTATTTTGTTGTCTCTGTTTCGAGTTAACCATCAACAATGATGAACAATCTGTGAAATATGTATACGCAATTTTCGGATAGGCACGTCGCACTTTGAGAGCATGTCCTAATTAACGTTGTAGCTTATAATATTGGCGTCATTTTGAGCCTGTTTGCATGACCCTCGAGCAGAGGATGATTTATTTCATATCGGATTATTATTTACTTATTTATTACGCAATTGTTACGAAAAAATCACATAATTAAACAATTTGTAAAATTCGATCTGATAATGGACCAAAAAATGCTTCTTTTGATAATGATGTCACTTTGACGAAATCTTGGTGGCCATCTTTCAGGTTTTACTCTTTCGGGTAGAGATTGACCCAAGGGTATAGTATGGTGTTCTATTTGTGCCAAGTTTCCGTCGCCTTTTCAAAACGCGACGTCGCCTTTTGAAACGCGACGTCGCCTTTTGAAACGCGACGTCGTGTTTCAAAACGCGACGTCGCGTTTTTAAAACACGACGTCGCGTTTTTAAAACACGACGTCGCCTTTTGGAAAACACGACGTCGCCTTTTAAAACGCGACGTCGCGTTTCTTTCCTATGTTTTTGCATTGTAAAACTCGACACAACGGAACTCGACGTCGCGTTTTCAAAAGGCGACGTCGTGTTTCACCCACGTCTTGTTTGGCAATGTTAAAAGATAGGAAAGAAACGCGACGTCGCGTTTTAAAACGCGACGTCGTGTTTTTTAAAAGGCGACGTCGCGTTTTCAAAAGGCGACGTCGCGTTTCAAAACGCGTCGCCTTTTGAAACGCGACGTCGCCTTTCGAAACGCGACGTCGCCTTTCGAAACGCGACGTCGCCTTTCGAAACGCGACGTCGCCTTTTGAAACGCGACGTCGTGTTTTGATAGTAGAACTGCGCATGTCTAGGGATCATTTATTTTCAAGAAATTTTGTAGGTGCCATATTGTACTTTTCAGAAAAGGCCAGGAGTTTTAATTTTCCATTTGGGTTCTCCTTAATATTTTGAAGTTAACAAATCACAGCAATATAAAAATTCATACTCATATAATTCAGGTTTTCTTGATGCAATATTACTGCAATTCTGGCAAATCAGTTTCAATACAAACACATCTTAGAACATTTTAAACTCTAGGAATTTTTGGGTATTTTTTAGTTGTAAAATTTGATGAAAGAATTTCGCTGACAAAGTTAGAGAAATTCCCAATTCCCAAAATGCTTTTTTAGCAGATATATTCACTAGATTTGCATCAAAATTGCATCAAGACAACCCAAATGATAATATTCAGGTAGCTGTGATTTGTTGAGAGAGACACCAATACTATTACTACATCCCATGATAAATAATCCTTATTGATAGTTGATGAATCCTCTCTTCTGTCATAAAAATACTGAGTCCACCCATTTAGTGTGTCTGATTGTTAGCCAGGGTTATTTTCAGGTCTCTCACAGCAACATGGTGTTTTTTAGCAAATGCGCGAAAAATTATATCACAGTATTAGTGTTTCAATTCCTCAAATTAACAGAGTGAGGGTCTATAAGGAACCATGTATATCTTAGGTGAAATTATTCTTTGCAAATCATTTACTACATTTGCTAGCAGGAGCAAGACTAATGTATTCTTTTGCAATCAGCATTCAGAGTTATTTCAGAAATATAATTTGTAGCTTTAGGGTTGAAGAGATATTTTATCATTGAGTTGCCCCATTTATTTTCCAGGCCATTTTGGTCCGCGGATGACCTGAGCTATTATTCATTTATTTGTAACAAAAAACAGGGACTTTGTGACTATTTCATCTCAAATCGCACGCACGTGTATTTGTTTATACGGAAGTTACAACCACGCATGAACATCGAAAGGCCCAATATTGACCAATCAGCGATCGGCTAACCTTCTGTCTCTATCCGCAAGTGTACTCAAAATATCACAAAATGGAGGTCAAGCGGATAGCTCTGGCTCACTAATAACAAATGCTCCCTAAACCTGCACATGCGCAGTTGAAAGACCAAAAGGCGACGTCGCGTTTCAAAAGGCGACGTCGCGTTTCGAAAGGCGTCGTTTGAAAACGCGACGTCGAGTTCCGTTGTGTCGAGTTTTACAATGCAAAAACATAGGAAAGAAACGCGACGTCGCGTTTTAAAAGGCGACGTCGTGTTTTCCAAAAGGCGACGTCGTGTTTTAAAAACGCGACGTCGCGTTTCAAAAGGCGACGTCGCGTTTTGAAAAGGCGACGGAAACTTGGCACAAATAGAACACCATAGTATAGTGTGGTAAGTTCCAGCCCCCTAGCTCAAGGCGTAAGAAAAATATTTAGGGGGCCGAAATCCCAAAACGCCTAGGCCGGATAGGGTTAATGATGTCCTTGTAATTATCACTGACTAACAAGTATTTCTCATGACAATCTTAACTGATGGACGCTGTTTCAAGAGGATGAAGTGAATGTCAATTTTGTGAAATATGACATCTTTCGCCGAATCATAATTCATCTATTCCAGACGTTATTCGTGCGTGTGTTGCCTTCAAATTTGTAACTATTGAATTCTCGAATGAATTACCTGTGGAAATCTCGTTGTATAGATTGCTTAATGTTCTTCGCGGCAATTACCATGAATCGAGAACACCTAGTAAGAGTTAATCACATTCTGCAGACCAGCATGCTGGGCGCTGTGAAGCCATTTTGATCAATTATCCTCAGCTAGCGCTTTCCCAGCATGTGGGTCACCGGTTGATCGTTAATGAGGTGGTGGGGGTGTTGTTGTGGCTGGAGTGATCGGCATCAAGATTAAGTGTCTTTGAGAATTCTGATCTTCCTTGAATTCCCTGAGACAACTTGCAGAGGATAGATCATCTGTTTCGGATTTCTATCACCTTTTGCTAGGTATATTTTGTAAGTCGGTGCTCCGATTACAAGCGTCTGGTGCGTCATTCATAATTCAGCCGTCGTGCATTAAAGAATCTCCGCGTCCATAATCCAAAGTCCTATTCCATATAACAGTATTAGCACAAAATTCAAAAAGACAATATAGTATACATAAAAATAGGCTAGTTTCCTACAAGATAAAAGCGGTCAACAGTTTTCAATGATGCCGGCAAGACATCATGATGTTCCAAAAATATTAAATCCGTATCGCTGATCAGTATTCTTAATATATAATATTCGTTATAAAGTCGTCAACTAGAGAATGACGTATCTCAGTCACGCTTTGATTGTGACTGTCATATGAGCAACATGAGGATCTTGAAGTGCATGGGTTCATACGGCCCCTAGCCCCGGGTTAAGCGGAATTAGACACAAGTTACGAAACGTAACGCCATAGATCTTGCACGCTACGCTCATATTTTGCTATAAGCATGTATCGACAAATTTAAGAAACTTTGAGTGGAGGCGCTTGGTGGTATAGCCCTGTTTTATAAGTTTCTGCAACAATGTTTTGTGACGTTGATTAAAATCGTCACATTTAACACAGGATCTAGCAAATGCTACTAGGCGAGATATGTATACGCCATATGCAGGTCCCACTGGAATATTTTTATTATAACTGGAAGGCTTTTTGTTATAACAACTCTTGTAGTCTCCATTGTAATAATGAACAATGTGAACAGGTGATACAAATTAGAGGAAAATAGCCTTCTGAGATGCTTTTAATTTGTGCAAGTGATGCACCAATTGTACATCAGGAATAAAAAGTAAGTTAACTGTGGTGTTCAAATGAACAGGCACAATCAAAGCGTGACTGAGAAACACCCAAGAAAACGACGAAATTTCTTTTGGATAAAGAAAAATGGTCAGTGATAAGGATTTTGTGTGAAAAACGTTATAATGTTTGTGTGAAAAACGTTATAATGTTTGTGTGAAAAACGTTATAATGTTTGTGTGAAAAACGTTATAATGTTTGTGTGAAAAACGTTATAATGTTTGTGTGAAAAACGTTATAATGTTTGTGTGAAAAACGTTATAATGTTTGTGTGAAAAACGTTATAATGTTTTGCTAACATCATCCCTTGTAGGAAACCATCTCGAGTCTTGTTATTTTAATTCACACACATTTGAAATTAATTGCTATACGAAAAAGACCTTTCGATTATTGACGCAGAAATTCCTTGATGACCGGCCGTTGAAATATTGAATGTCGGATCTGACGCTTGCTATTAATAGTGTCATATTAAGGATACTGAGCTCTCCTGCAGAATTTTTTACACACCTTCTGGAATTTGTCTTTATACAGCAAAAACTATGCCTTAAAGCTGTGTATATTTTGTATATGTATATATTTTTCGAAGGCGCATTTCCTAAGGATTCCAAATTATTCAATTTGTACACTGTGAATCGGTAGGTTGTGAAGACTTTCAAATTAAAAAAAAAATGAGCCTTAATTTTAAATGGCTATTTTTGAAAGTATTCAACTTATAGTAACTTATATCATCATTTGTTGTAGGAGACAACTCCAACAGGAAATCCATGTCTCAGTTTTGTCAATTTTGGTCTAGTTCTTATTTTATCGACATTTAAACTCCAAAGTTCAAAACTGAGAGTTGCTCGATTTTGTAAAGAAATATTCAATTAAATGTCAATAGAATGAGAACTAGACCAAATTTGATAAAACTGAGACAAGGATTTCCTGTTTGAGTTGTTTTCTACAGGAAATGACAAAGTAAGTTATGATAAGTTGAATACTTTTTATAGCATTTAAAAAATTTGAATTAAATTTTAAATTATTTTTTTTTAAATCCGAATATCTTCATAACCCAATGGTTTACAGTGAACAAATTTATATATTTGCTATCCTTAAGAAATGTGCTTTAAAGAAATATATACATTACCATAGCTATAAGGCATAATACTTTAACCTGTAAAAAGACAAGTTCTAGAGGGCGTGTAAAAGTGTGTGTAGGAGGGCTCAGTACCCTTAAAGAAGTATTCCGATCATCATGATTATGGAGAGTGAATAGTTTTATTCACCAAGTATTTTTTGTAGTGAGAAATGCTTGCGATGCCGCTCAGATTTATGGGAAATGTATATATTTGGGTAGCTACATTCATTTTCCATACATTTCCCATACCATTTAAGCGGCATTCCCAAACATTTCCTATTACAAAAAGTGTATGACAAGTAAAACTTCCTTTTCGGATTGATCTTAGAGGTCTAGATTATCAAGTTCCAATTGAAGGAAGCTGCGGTTCTTTAAGTGTTTTCACGAAAAGGCAGTTATTCCGTCGCACTTCTACGGCTAACGATTACGACCATATTTACAAGTATATCCAGTGTACGCACTTTTTCACATTGGCGTTTGCAATAAATAAGACGTAGAACTCCTTTAAATGGCGTATTTATTCCGTGTCTTTGAAACTCGATGAATAGCGCATGAAATGAGCCCAAGTAACAAAATTGTTTCGATCGCCTTGCTTCAGAGACGAGAGACGAGAGGTTTTTTTTCATCTCAGTGTTGGAAAACAGATAAATAGAATGTAATTGAAATGTAACTAAGCCGTCTTTTCGAACACAATAGAGAGGACCGCAATAACCTAAACCGACTTGCGCACCAAATGTTAAAATGAGCCCCTTGTATCAAAGAAAATTGCTTAGAATATCGTCCATGATGACTCTAGCATTCATCGTCTGGGGTGACTGACAAGCATTTCCGGACGTGATAGGATATCGTATAGCTATTGTGGCAATAGCACCAATACGATTTTGAGCCTTGATCGTTCTTATGATCAACACTATGTTCAATCTATATGATGTAGACGAACGTCAAGCATACTGAGCGCACTTTTTTCTTCAAATGTACTTCACACACGCACATACGAGTTTTGCACTTCCCCTTTCGACTATAATTCTTTTACAAAAGAATCGCTCCCGTGCATCGACGGATGCATTGGCACGCGTGTGATTTTGTGGTTCGCGATCTCTCTCTCTCTCTCTCTCTCTCTACAGCAACTTAAGTCGAAAATACTCCAGTTATCATAGACTAAAAATAGTTCCCACACAGTAGTCCGGGTTGAAATGCGAAAAATATGAAACACAAATTGAAGTTGAAGATTCCGGGTCAATGCACCTGTCGATGAGCCGGGGCAAGTGTTTTGTCTAAGTACTAACGAAGGAAGGCTTTAGGCGGATTGTCGTTGTAGTTCGAATGAGTGATTGTCTGAGAAACCTCGCGAAATCTTACAATCTCAATATACAAGCGTCGTCTCCGTCATTCAATATTCATCCGCCGTCGAGCAAAGAATTTTCGCGTCCATAATCCAAAGACCTATACCATATTCCATATAACGGCATTATAACCAAACTTAACACAAAAAGCAAAAACAAACAATCATAGTGTGCATGAACATAGGCTAGTATCCTGTAAGAGAGAAGCAACCAACAGTTATGAATGATGTCAACAAGACCTCATGATGTCCCCAAAATATCAATCCGTATCGCTGATCAGTATTCTTAATCCATATGATTTTCGTTGTAAAGTCATTATCTAGAGAATGGTGTATCTCAGTCACGCTTTGATTGTGACTGTTCATAAGAACGCCATGAGGATATTAAAATACATGGCTTCATACGACCCCTAGATCGGGTTAAATGGAATTGGAAACAAGTTACGAAATGTAACGTCATAAAATCTTGCATGCTACGCTCGTATATTGCTATCAGCATGCGGTATGTATCGCCGAATTTGAGAAACGTATAAGTTTCTGATATTGTTTTGTGACGTTGCTTAAAATATTCACATTTAACACAGGATCTAGCAAATGCTAGTAGGCGAGATATATAATCGTCATATGCAGATACCACTGGAATATTACTTTCCAGAAAAAGATACTTTACGATGTCGAAATTGTAATCATCTCTTTTGTCGTAAAGTCGACGAGCAGAAGGCCTGCTTCATTTCTGTAGAGATATGGGTCTAAATATGATGTGCCGTTAGGTCAGTCAGAAGCGGTGCACAATTAGTACCCATTGGAATACCTATATGCTGTTGATGTTTTATGTTGTCAAATTTCACATCGATATCGATATTAGTAATGAAAAATTCAAGCAACTCGAAGAATCCCATGTGGATACATGTCTGTACGGTATGTGACCTTAAGCATTAATTCTTCCATGTACGCGGCCATTATCGACGATAATTATCAGAAAACAGGAACTTGGTTGCCTCAGTAAGAGATAATAACTTTCTATAGACATGTGATCTGCGCTTTGAAGCTATTCTGCTCCATTATATTCCATCAGGACAGCTCGTTTCATATTGACCACTGGTTGACAAATTGAGAAGTGGAAGGTGCTGGGGAGTGGGGGGCTGCAAATGTAATCACACTTAAACGTATTTCAGAATGCTCATTGTGTTTGAGCTCTTTAAGAGAACTGGTCGATACTTGCGATACTATCAAAGAAATGCTCCTTGCAGAGAATAGACGGGTAATCAGTTCCATCAGACAGTTTCGGATTCATATCACCTAGTTGCTAGGTTTGATTTGTCAACAGCTCTCTCGTACTTTTGGTGATATCATCTGTGGTATGCTTCATGGTTACAAAGCACGTGGGAAGAAGTTCAAAATTGTGGGAGTTTTAAACCAGGCGAGAGCATCTGGAGATACATTTAATTGTGCAGTTGAAACCATGAATTATAGAGGGCTTCTGATGATCAACCTTTCTTAGTTTTAAACATATTGTTCTCACGGTCGCCAAGCCATTTGGATTACCTGGACCAGACACCCCGGGTCAAAGATCTGACACTCTATAACCTGTGTGCATCTTAATTTTGAATATTAGTAGCGGCATACACATACGAAAAAGCCTTTCGACCATCATGCTTTTTGACAGTATTGTTCTTGAACGATGTTTGTCTATCTAATATCTGCTTTGAGGCCTACATTTCATTTCTGAATTAGAATTGAAATCCTTTAAACTGCGGCTCTTTAAGCCCTTTCACTAAAAGGTAATTCCATAATCGCACTCATACGGTTAACGACGAAAAATATATTTACAAAAACACAGATATTCAATACAGTTAGCTTTGTCACACTAAGCCTTGCCTTTGAGGTTAGATTCGTTTCAAGATTTGAAGGAAATTGCACGTGTAACCCCTTTAAATATGGTGTATTTATTCTCTGTCTTTGATGCTCGATTATGATGCTTGAAACGAACACAAGTTCAGAATGGTCTTGATGGTCTTGATGGTCTTGCCGAAGGGGAAAAAGGGAGAAAAATCCATTTTGGTGTTGGAAATACAGATTACTGGAGTAAGGGCTCTGCCATTAATGTTCTTTTCGTTCCAAATATGTTTAAGCCATCGTATTAAACACAAAAGACTTGAGGAAAATAACTTAACCAGATTTTCGCATCAAATGTCAAATTGAGCCCCTTGTATCAAGAGTAAATTGCTCAGAATGTCCCTCATTTTCCTTCCTGATGACTTCAGCCTTTTTCGTCTGTGGTGACTGACAAGCATTTCCGGAAGTGATGGAGTATGGGATAGATTATTCTTAAGGGGCTATTGTAGCAATACCATCAGTAGGAGATCAACCCATTGATCGTTCTTATGTGACGTAATTTACATTTTAATCATGCAATCTCGAAGATGTGTTTTACTAACGCTGTGATAGACTGTTTGAGGAAATGTGTAAAGCTGTCCTACATTGAGTATCCACTTTATCGTCCCTTACCCGTTATCTCTATTTTAAGTCCACGATGATCTGGACCTGTTAGATTTTTTGAGACACAGTGTCATTCCCATCTCATCAGGGCTGTTTTCGAGTTTGTCCTCCGGTGAGTACAAACCGAGTTATTTTTGAAACTCAAGTTCCTGGATAGAATACTGGACATACTATTAAAGGATAGTCCATTTATTTCGCTTAACCCGAAGATGGGACCGTTTGAATATCATGTGTTTCCATGCTGGTCAAATGAGCAGACGAAATCATAGCCCAGAGTTAGATAAAAGAATTAGAGTTAGAATTAGGGTTAGTGTTTAGGATTTTATGTGAAGAACATCATCATGTCTTCCTGCACTGAAAAAAAAAATCCTTAAAATTTAAAGAATAGTCCCCGACTATTACACCAGCGGAATATTCCTTAAAATTCAATAAGGAATATTCTGTAGCATGTTAAGGAAATTGGTAAGGAATATTCCTTAGTTATGTCGGGGAATATTCCTTAAATTGCAAACGTTTTCATCGCTTCATTCTTGTAGGAGATATGTTGTGTTTGTACTATTTTTAGTTCATACACTTATGGAATTGGTGCTAACGATCCTACGAAATGATTATTTCGATTATTGACGCGGAAATTCTTTTATGGGCGACGGTTGAATTTTGAATGTCGGATCTAACGCCTGCTATAGTTGTGATTGTGAATCGTCCTACTTAATCTGTACATCACGTGAACATATTGTGAGCGGCAATTAAACTTATGTTTGATATAATGAGCAATGAAGACAAAAACACTGTTGAAGGGACCTAAATATAGAGAGCCGAAAATTATATAAACCTAAAGGTCCACCAGAAGACAGTATTCACTGCACTCGAACAGTCTGCGCCTGATTGGTCAATTCGCGTTTACTTTACTTTCCAACACGGACAACACGGTCCGTCACATTGGCAGAAGTACACTTCCTCAAGTAGAGCAAATACCGAGAGACCTTGTCAACCTGCAAAGTTAATTCGGTATAGATCCGGCAGATAGTACAATGATATTCCTATGTAAATGTTACTATTACTACTGATACTTGCTGGCTGAGAAAGATTACAATGTTGAAGGATTTGTTTTAAAACATATAGTTTCTCGAGGAGCGAGACCGTTCGCATCTGACCACTAACACTATGTACCAAACCTGGACACTCAAAATGCGTATACAAAGCTAGATTCCTAGCTGGTTCCAGAACTTGTACCACCAAACTACTGTTCGCCTAGCTATAGCCTTTCAGGGAGTAATATGATTTCAAGAAAAATATTGAACTATTAAAAAAGTATTAGTTCTAATGCATCTAAAACTGTGTTCGAATTCCGATGCATTTGTGGTTTAAATTTAATGGTGAAGTTTGGTCATTATGCGTATCGTTAAATTTTTAAAACTTTATTGTTGTAGTGAAATTGAATGATTTTATGTGAAAGGTACTGTAGGAAGTATATTTCACTCATTCAGGATAACGTTCCGTTTCATAAGCAGTGTACATTGGGAAAGCTTTGTATGTTCTCTATATAGCTAACGTCACACATCTTCAGTGGATTTGAAGGAAACAACCGCTAGTTCAAATGAAACATAATGCCTGAGATACATTATACGCCAGCAAAGTTCAAATGGAACATAATTATTTCTCCTCTTGGCGAGCATTGGAATACATTTATATACATGTTCAGCGATCTACGCATTGTCAGAACCTATTATCAGAACCTTAATTACATACTCTATATATAATACTTTTTTATCATTTCAAGTACACATTTAAGACAGTGATCATTTTCTATTTCGGCATCCAGAGAACCTCGTAGCAGTACATGCAAGAGAGGAGCGGTCAACAGTTATGCATGATGCCAACAAAACATCATGATGTCCCAAAAATATCAATCCGTATCGCCGATCAGAATTCTTAATGCATATGATTTTCGTATCATATGCATTATGATACGAAATGCTGAAACCAATACACCGAGGACATTTACATTTCTGGGGTAATACAATTGCTGCTCTTTTTTTTTTTGGTTGAAAACACATTTTAGCCACAAAAAACATGAAAGGACCAGTGTTGAAAGTACTTTGACGAGATTTTCGCAACGAATATCAAGTTGAGCCCCTTGTATCAAAAGTAAATTGCTTAGAATGCCCCTTATATCCATGATAAGTCCGGATATTCCTTGGCTGTGGTAATTTACATGAATTTTCTGAATGTATTGTGATACGGACTGTCAAGTTTATGAAGACATTCACCGTCAACCTTGTCATTACCAGGTAAATCGCTTCATCGTCCTTATGAATTGCAATTTACATTTTAATCGTCCAATCTCCATGCGGCTTAAAGTTTGGTTACTATTGCTGCGATAAAATGTGCACAGAAGTGTTTGATCTTATGTATATATGCAAACAACGTCCGTAACCTGCTAACGGTATGAATATCCTCTTTTATCGTCGCATAAAAAAGTAATACGATACTCTCTTCATCGTGTGTTAACTACGAATAAAGCAGCTGGAATCAATGGATTTGGATAAAAGAAGATTGGACAGTTGAAGAATATGGCGTTGTTGGGCCGTATATTAAGAGGTTTCGTAGAAGCAACTACATGTATGTACCGAGTTTGTCAAAGCACAGAAGCTGCACACTGATGTAAGATTACTGAATCGGTCAGATATCGAGTTGCAGAGCTTGGTCCGCGTCGGGCCTTACACACTGATGTTCTGAATTAAAGCTTGCGCTATGGACACTATTCATTTTATATAATTTATTGAGGTCACAGGATTTACTGAGCCGTTCCTTACATCTGACGGTGACACAACTCATCAATTTTCATCAGATGTGTTGATAGAATAGTTATTAATCATTTATTCTCAGATATTCGAATCTAATTTCCCAGTGCTGGGGACCGTGTGGTCATTCCGATCAAGGTGTACACATGAACCGCCAAGGTGTTAATAAATTCACATGATTGTGGATGTCCAAGTGGTTGAACTTCTCATTTGGTTGGTTGAGCCTGTTCATTTAATCTGACCTGTTAATCTGTTCTGTTCATTAGACTGATTGGGACTCTTGATGTTATTAGGACTGTTGATTTGATTGAGATTGTTGGGTCGATTGGGAAGGACTGTTGATTCAACTGATAATAGAACACTCATTAGATTGGGATTTCTGTTTTGATTGCGATTTGTCTCTCGATTGTAGAAAGTGAAAGGCCATAAACACATACTCACTGAACCGTCACCAGCATGTTGAAAACTCATGTAAGATTACTGAATCGGTAGCGATATTGGGTTACAGCATGTGTAAGTAGCTGCAGGTACTAGATTCCAAGCATAGATACATGTATGGTGGAATGCTGATGGTGACCTTTCCCCCTCCGTACATAGTCAGTTTGTCCGAAAGGTTAACACGGCGGGAAATTAGCGATTGGTCGTTGACTAGGAGTCGTTTCTCCTGACAGTGACACAACTCACAAATTTCGACCAAATGTACTGATAGTCATGTAATCATTTTCGGTATTTGTATCTAATTTCGTTCAAGCCTATGCTAGCAGCCGCTTGGTCATTCCAGTCAATGTGTTCACATGAAAATCTACAATAAAAGCGTGGCTGAGGTACAGAATATCAAAGGAATCACTGAGATAAAAACATCATAGGGATCACTCTATGTCGTTGGATTGTCTCCTAGTAGAATGTTGCCTGAATATTGGCCTTTAGGTCATGTGATATCTTGTCGGTCCGCCAGCATTGCCCCCACCACCATGACATTTTATTTTCGTATGGCAACTACGTTTTGATCAATCGATCCCTTAATCCTTTCGCCCCACAAACCTCCGGTGGGAAGGTGCAATTCTCTAAATTCAATATGTCCTAATGATACGATTTTACCGTTGATCGGTACAAAGGCATAAAACAATTGTTGATTTTCAGAAATTCGATCACTGCTCTGTATTTTTTCATTATTATTCAGAAATAGCCTAACAGTTATCACAATCTAATTTTACTAGAGAATATGGGATCTTCGGGATAGCACAGAACTTGAACCACCGCGCCTCCGGACATACACTGAACTCAGACGACTGACTGAAGCGTGGCGGCATTTTCTTGTTTTGAAGGAAGAGTGATGTTTTGTTACCTATGACATGGCAAAAAACATTTTGGTAGCATCTTACACAATAAATGCAAGGGAGGCTATTACAAATTTGAAATTACTTCTACTTCTAAGTCAAATGTAGATATTGGTTGTTCTGCATTGAATCTTCTTTTCCAAAACCGTGTTCTAACGAGCCTCTAAATTAGAAACCCTGGCTTCCCCCATGCTCCTAGGGGTGATAACTCATCCAGCAGGCTGTCGTTGTTGAAAAACATAAAATCGAAATATTACGTTTACACAGCAGAATGTAAACAGGGTTAAACTGTGTCAGGTGAGTACATAAGCGAGTCAACCCGAATAAATATTTGCAAAAGAACAAAACAGATAAAGATTTTTTTTATGAAAATTTATAATAACAATGAAAACCTTCATACGAAAACCATGAATCCCAAAGCTAAAGCAAGATTCTGATGACAATTTAGAATGAACCTGGATCGTACCTGCAGCTAACCGAAGCAGTTAATGAAATATTTAATAAAAAGTCCAAGTCTAGATGGATTTACTGAAGAGCTATTTTTAATTCTTTCGCAAAGGCTTGGGAAATCTTCTTCCACAGCCTAAATGAAGGCTACGAATAGGGAAACATTCCGTTACGCAGAAACAAGGCGTTATGTTCACCTAGACCAAATAAAAAACGACGATTGGTAAAATGTTCGATAACAATCTTGGTGCTTAATGGGATTTACAGGAGGAAATATTGAACTTATCTAAGATAGTTTATTTTGGAGGTACAATCACAACCCGTGAGCAGAAAAAAGGAGAGAATAATAATGTCAATAATAATATTAGTTGGGGCATGAGTATTCGATGGGAAAGGCCTGTTCTCAAGATACATGACTACAATTTAATTTCTTTCAGCCACCTGTGGGAAGCATTATAGAAAACAATAACAACATACGATTTATTAAGAATTTTTGGTGATAAGTGGTAAATATGCCTTTTTTTTGGAAATATCATTGAATGACTGGGATTAAGTACATATTCTTGTAAGATAATAATGGGGATATTGGGGATGAATCTTTTAGTCTACTGTGCCCGAGTTGAAGAAGAACCAAAAATATTCGAAAAGAGTAAGAATCTGTTTAATAACACGTCGAAATGGTATTAATTAATTTAAGTATAGATTTATTCAAAGGTCTTTGTTTGGTAAAGAGTTTGGTAAGCGCACATGCCCAAGTTTAACTATATTCTGCTGATTTAATTATTCTTGCTGCGCCTCACGAATATTGCCAATCCTTCTGATGAAGTATGACTAATATAAACGAGCTGTTATCAACTACAAATACTGTAAACTGGATTAGCTGAACCTATACATATATTATTATTAGCTGATTGTATAAAATTTTCCAGAATGTATACCTGACATCAATTCCACCTATGTATAATTTTATCTTCACCACTAACACATGTGAATCTGGACTGGGAGTAATAAAGTGTTCGTATTCGTAATCGGTTAGTGACTAACAGTTATCTGGGTGGATGCGGATAACTATAGCCCAAATCGGAAAGGGTTTTATCGCCCTTGTTTCAGTAGGGGCGTGCTGGTGCAGAGAACTTCCGGTAAGTACCAAAGGCCCTCACAATTTGTTTTAGTAATAAAATATTTTATTTTTTCTAAAAAATAACTTTATAATGTACACGAATGCAAGAGCTATCGGTTCACATAGAAAATATTAACAGAATAGTTTGTCAAACAAATGTTCTGGAATAGTTTATCAATATATTATTCAGAATAATTGTGGGCGTCTTTGGTAAACGTGAAACCGAGGCGACTACATCCCGGAAGCAGCTTTTCGTACCTCTAATCTCAAAGAGCGACAGTTTTTCAGGGGGAGATCAGACACTTTCCGGAAAGGGCTATAGTCAGATTATGTTTAACACATGTTCAGTTGGTTGGTCAAATAGTGAACCTTGTGTCATAAATGAATATTTAGTAAATTTCATTAGTGTGTTTTTGACATCGTGGTAAATTGTCAGACAGTAGTTGATAGTGATTAAATGGTAATTTAAAACAATTTGGTATATAACATCATCTCAATGTTGCCACTTGGCAACACAGGAACAAGCACGCTGATGGCAAGACCAATAGAGAACAAAAATATTCAACTTTCTTCCATTCCACATAATCTCAAGGTATTCAACGCCAGAATGTGCATCAACTACGAAAGCAACTATTAAAGATCAGGACACGTAACCATCAAATGACCCCCCCCCTCACGATCTGGGCCATTGTTATTTTGATTACCCAGCAGTGTAAAGCATAGAGAAGACAGCCAAATCAGATCATCGTTGCCGTAAGGATAAGTTTTCATACGTTTGTGTCAATCGTCGTTTTGGAAAGAAAGGTTTAACCCCACTTTCTGCGCTATCTCCGGAACGAGAAAAACTTGAGAGCTGACACTCCGCGACTTTATAGCTTATCGTATTGGGGTCATTGTGAGCCTATTTGCATCAGTAGAGGATCATGGGTAAATTCAAGATGGCGGTGACGTGGGATATCACAAGAATGATGTTTTCGTCATTTTTCTTCAAAATTTCTGCTTTTCCCCTGGATTAAAAGTGGGCAAAAACTATTTCACATCATATTAATATTTACTAATTTATCACGCATTTTCTGCGGAGAAATTGTATCAATAAAATCACCGTGGCATCATTAAAGCGACCATCTTGGATTATTTTTTTACATTTTCTGGTAGAGATTGACCCAAGGTTATAGTGTGGTAAGTTTCAGCCCCCTCACTCAAGGGGTAAAAAAAAACTAGAGGGGGGGGGGGGGGGCGTAATGGCCTCACCCCAGGCCTGGACAGGACCTAGGCCAGATATGGATAAGCCTATTGTCATGTAACCATATATCATTTGAAGAACAAGATTCATTGGATTTTTGGCAATCAGTGTGGATGGCCAGAGTTTTTCTTCGAACTTTTTTCTTGAAGGAGGTTAGCGGAGACCTAGTTAGACTTGCGCCGAGTCTTAAATGTTTGCATTCACTGCAATCTGACTAAAAACAGACCCAGAAACCGATGCTCCAACTGGATCTGATCTCCTTACTATCTCAAGGCCATTCAGTGACCTACTGGCACGAAAATAGCTCTGTACGTTACCCCATCTTTGACCAATCAAGGTAACGTATGATATGGCAGGAGTTAATATTATGGGATAGATCTGTTCTTATGCAGCCAACTTACCGGTTTATATAATACCTAGTCACGGTAAACTGAGATGTTTCAAACTAAACAAAATTAGAACTGCATAACTGCGGTGAAATATATGACTGACCCATAACCGTTACGAAATATGACGAATAATTATATTTGATTAAATTTTGCTTTGTATTTATCCAAAAATGATTCGAAGTTAGTTGCGTAGGAAGGAGTTCGGCGTCAGTCGGGAGTGAAATGAACAACACCACGTGGAAACATTTCTCGCTGTGGATTGGTTGTCAACTTGACCAGATTCTTCGGCCTGAAATTTGAATAAATGTCAACGGCACTCTCAGACAGTTTATATTTACTATAGTTAGGAGACTCGGTTATTACCAGGATCTCTGCTGATTTTCGCGCAGAATTGACTCGAGATAGGAACAGGGTCAGATCCACTTACGCTAGAGTGGATCTGTTTTAAATCAGATTGCGTTTATTGTACCCATACACAATCATTTATACAAAAAATAACCAAGTGTTGTGAATGCGGTTCGCACGTTAGTTTCCAATTTTCCAGTAGAAGAAGGTTATGTGGCGTCATCAATTTTGTCAAATTAGATTCAGATTCCTATTCGTCCTAACAAAATTAGAGAAACCAATGTTGGCTTCATCGACTGTAATCATTGATTACCGTCCTTTTAATCATCTTGATTGAGTTGTAAATTATATTAACGCCGATTAACCACAGATTAACCACAATTATTGTGTTATTAGTTATATCGTATATTATGCAATTTGACGCTGTCTCGTCTATATGATACTCAGGTGTAACTCAGGAGAAAATTACCTACTTTTCCAGCGACTTCGTCTTACATTATGCTTACCATGTTCTTATTAGCTCTCTAATAGTTAACGTGGAGTCTCAATTGCTGATTAAATCCGTCTTTATTGCGTGCCTTAAGCGAGGTGTTTGTGCGAGTACCGCCGTCAGAAATACTAAATCAATTATCGATCAGCCAAAAGATCGTTTAAAAATTTATCCGGGCAGGAAAATGGCTAACGGATTTGCTGAATGCTGCCCCGCCAAGTCATTAGTTCGACTATTCATACTTTCTCGTACGCAGATGCCTGGGGCAGGAGTTAATATATTAAGTAATTAGAGAAGCGGATTTACTAACTGATGAACGGATATTACGGATCACAATACGCAAGGAATCCTAAGAAATGAAAGATTAATCTAAGACGACAGCAGACAAAGAGATGAATGTACCAGATTGATACCTATACCGGTATATGCCATAATTATTCAATTAGGATGCTTTCTTGTATTGTACGATATGGTCTACACCAACACCGACGTCTTTCCACTTCTAAGCCTGTTCGACTCTTGAAAAATGTCCACCGACAAGAGAACAGCGCTAAGGACGTAGACTAACCCCTGGCTAGTGACTAATTGGTAACTTGGCCAGAAATCGACAAAGCGATTAGTGATTAAAGGTTTGCCCTAAGGAATTATTAATCCATATCATCTAGGCACCAACTCCTGAACACTCTCCGTGTCAATTATTAAGGAGAACTCTAGCTTCTGATGACCAAGTCGGGGCTTTTTTCTTGGCTTTGTCCATTGCGTTTTGATGAATCGGCGTCAACCAACCCAGGACTAAACCGAGCTGAAACCATCACGGTGTGTCGTTGGAAAGTAACTAATAGCCCCCGACTACTGCTCGAAATCAAATCTAATTACCGCATCTTGTTCCACAGAATACGTTTTTAATCAAACCACACGCTCAGAATGATTCAGGGACTCCAGCCTGAAATTCAGGTACAATTTCCCCAATGTCAGCGACTGCACCACTCAGTTGATGGAAAATATACTGGATTTCACGCTAAAATCCCTGAAAATTGAATTGTGGATGTATGACATGACTTTCAAGAGAACTCCCTGAGAGTGTATTCTTTAGATAGATTTATTTGGACTGAGTTTTTGTCTAAAGTTTTTGTCTCGCCTCTTAGTCCCTTTTATCGGCAAGATTTGCCTCCTCTGGTGACTACATACTGCAGTACCGAACTTAGGGCATGTATATGCAACATTGTTGTCTATTTCTTGTGTTAAATTATGTCCTGCAACGTACGAATGCATGCTGCACTCGAGACCGAGCAAATGTCCTATGTCTGGAGAGAGAGAATTAAGAATTAAGCAATATTTCAGCTATATAGCGACGATCGAACAAAATTCTACGTATTCAAGTTAATAACTTAGTAATCCAACACATTAAAACATACACACATTAAAACTTATGCAACAAACCGATTCTCTCAAATAACCTAAGATACAGTCTTCTTTCACCCGACTAAAAAGATCTTCCAATGCAGCTGCTCAATAAAAATAATCTCTTACAATCTTAAAATCTACACAGTCGATGTTTCACTGTGATATTTTCGTGGCATGGAATAAACCTTGGGACTGGCTCTTTTTTTTTAGTAAATGTTCGCGAGTTAATCGTGTATGGCCGATTCTACATCGCCTGATCATGGCTTGATCGAAACGTTTCTGGCTGCTCAGATGAGTATAGCCTACAATTATTTTTTGAACTCATGAAATTTGTTATTATTCAAAGCATCCCATAAAGATTGAAACAACTTTCTCACATAAATACAGATAGAGGGTCTGAAATCGCTATATGGGATTCCAACAGGATCAACATCATTATCTAGGGCTGCCGTAGCCATTTTATCAGCCTCAGTATTACCTTTAACGTGACTAGGCAACCAACAAAACACAATATCAACTGTTGATCAAATCTACAGTCATATAATTGTAGAATATTCAAGATGGTGGGATGAGTTGAAGTTTCACTTTTAATCGCCTGAAGGCATGACAGTGATTCTGAGAATATGATATATTTTTTCCTTTTAGTGGACTCAATACCTTTCAAAGCCGACAATATAGCTTTTGCTTCTGCAGTGAATATCGAACTTTTACCTGGTAGTCGACAGGTTTATTTTTGGAACTAAAGAGAGTAGCTACTCTGCTACTGTAGCGGCCCAGGCCTTTATATATCTATTTGGAGTATTTATTCATGCAAACCTATTGTGTCTTTACGCGATATTGGAGACGTTTTAGGTCATATATTTCGTGTACCTGTCAAAAACTTGAGGATGTCGTTGTTGTAATTTGCTCACCTTTTCAGTCGAACTCGGAAGCTGAGAAGTATATTTTGTCCCTTCTTTGGCACATTATTCTTATGTCTTAATCATCTATGAATCACTAAGACATCGTTGGAGTAACCGCCAGTTCTTTATAACGTATAAGTGCACATATTTAGAGCTTCGATTCGTCTCCGCGATGGTTGAAAACTTCGTCTTTCGGCCATGCTTGTTGGTGAAAGAGGGAGTCGTCAGCCAGTCGCGTGCATCTTTTGGGGGTGTGTTTACGCCGACTTATTTGATTGGTTGGTCGATCAGCTCAGAATGCTATAAATAGCGGACATTTTCTAGGTTAGGGGTTCTCCTGCAGTTTTCTCGTTCGTTTCGGATGTGAATGTACGGAGACAATTTCGGCCCGCAAACTAAATTTATCGTAACTCCAGAAATGGCACAATGGCAGGTTAGCCACCCGCCTCTGGTGAGTTACATCTAAGAATAGGAACCATGATGCAGTTGTTATTCCCGTCTGTGGATACACCATCATGTGATCTTATTAGTATGTAAACAGGTCGGGATTTCTCGATTGCATCATCGCGCACGTTGCTCCAAGTCGTGAAATTATGAGACGACTCTTGGAAGTTTCTAACGATAGCGCTTGATAATAGTTCACCAAGTCGATCATTAAATTGGAGCTTGAAGTTGAATTTAGACATCTTCTCCAAATATTTTGGCAATTTATGTAGACGTTTCACCACATAGGTTATTTCTGGAGGTCTCCGTTTTCGGAGTTGTGTGCCAGATCTGGTGCAGCTCATTCCGCAGACTCGTTGCACCGAATACGGGGAAACCCATGCGGGGCAAGTATTCGCGAGTTGCACCGTTTTCGGAGTAAGCCTAAATTCTGCAACCTGCACCCAGTTTAGTGCTGCTATTTGCACCATTTTCGGAGTACTGAAACATATATTTTGACACCTGGTTATAAATACCCTGCAAGCTCTGTGGTGCCGGATTTGGCACAAACTTAACCAGCCATGCAGTGCCGGATTTGGCACAAACTAATGCTGCACCAGATCCGGAGTAATACTAATGCTGCACCAGATCCGGAGTAATACTAATGCTGCACCAGATCCGGAGTAATACTAATGCTGCACCGGATTCGGAGTAATACCCATTATAGCATAGATGAACCAAGTCCATTCCATACTGTGCCAGATTTGGCACAATGAATTCTGAGCTGATCATTTTATTATGTATGCTAACTGATATCGTACAGTACATACATATATCGTAATATACTTATATGCAAAATTTGTACATTGGTAAATAAAACTGTTCCTATTGTATTTCACCTGAATCACAATCTCCGTTATCTTTGAGTCTGAATTTTGTATGTCTAGTTTATTACTGTCTCACGCGAACCCAATCCATGGTTTACAGAGTACCTAACTCTGAATGTGATGTGTCTACCCTTTTCTCATAAGCCTCCGGAGAGAATTCACACACCAGTGAGATACACTGAGTGACAGCAAGGGTAGCGCGTTACACTACTCTCTCACCATCTTTAGAACCATCTGTATAAATAGCCTGATGCGATCTGTATTTTTCTCTCACCAGACCAAATTCTTGTGTATGCACGTAGGTCTGCCGCCAAACGCATAGTTTGCTGATGGTGAATTTACCTTCGGGTGGCGAGAACTCCAGTTTCCGATTAAAATTTTCACGTATGTTCATACAGTGTACAGGTTACGGTCAGCATCGTCGGTTCAAAGTTCTGTCATTCTCCGCATTGTGAAATGTATCGGGTCGAAATAAAAACCCATTGACCGGGAGAATTAACGATCAAGCTGAAGGCCCAATGGAAGCATCCTCCCAACAGCGCATTCTCCATTTCACAGGCTCATTTATCATCCCTGCCTCCAATAGCGGAAGTTGACCTTTACTACGTTGCTATGACGTATAGGTGAAAACCAACGTACGCACGGTTCAGTTTGAAGCCGGCCGTCCTTCAGTTTTGCACATGCATCTCCAGATAATTATTTTTACCGCTAGGTCAACAGCGGTATTATGCAGACTTGAAAAGTAATCGAAATGTTCGACAAACATCTATTTTACTATACATGATGTCACTTCCGGCCATGTGCGCGCGCGGACGGGAATCCTGTCCAAAAATCTGACTGGTGGCTGGGGTATTATTAGACCCCCAGCGAGCTGGCTGCAAAGGAAGTCGACCTGAACTGTGAAAACCAATGAGACTGTTGAAATTCAATCCGTATCGTCAGTGAAACGAATGTTACCTATCTACTGTATATACTGTGGATATACTGTGGATATACAGGGGAGAGAACCAGTCTAGTATTGGGGAGGTGATTCCAGATGTTCTTTTGACCATGATGCGTCCATGATGATGTTTGCTGTGAATATGCTTGCACGTGTATGCTAAACACTCGCCTGCAATCGATTGTTGAGTCAAGAGATTATCATATTGTTTTCACAGGTTTAAAGAGGAGATTCCAGATGTTCTTGGATCCCAATGACGATTGCAAGGCCACATTTGACGAGGCCAAAAGCTTCTTACAGAAATACACTCCTGATGTTACCGATGCCAAAGTCGCTAAATTTATGGCACGAAGGGATACAAACGGTAAGACCTATGTACTGACTCAAAATGTAGTGCCAATTTTCTCCTTTATAATGTGCCGAACAAAGTTAATTGTCGAGATTCGAGCGTACTCATGGTCAGCCGAAATGAGTATTTTAGGCTTACCAATAAATAGTGAACCAATCCACCAACCTCTGAACAACGTTGTGTCTCTCAGCATCGCAAGGGGAGACCACCCTAAGACAACGTCATTTTGATCAATGTAATGACGTTAGATAATTGTCATTCGCCAAAGTCTTTGTCAATCTGAAACTGGTCCATCCAACTTTTAAAGTCAGACATTGTATCAACCTTGAATGATTTTCATACAAAAATGCTACACAAATTTTCGCTTTCACACGCTGAGTTGATCAACGACACATCCGCTTTGATACAGGTTTGGCAATTAACTCAAACCCTGTTTATATCCAATTGTTTTTAGGATGACACTTTCTTATTAAAGCTTTGCTGTCAGAGAAAGAGGAACCATTTAGCTTTTTTCATATATCATAACGCCTTTCCTGATTTTGCAAATAACAAACACGGACATTCCGGTGTATATGCACTTGGCGTACCTTCACTTCATTGTGGATGTCCACCTGTGTTGATTGTTCCCCTTACTTTCCCCTTAGAGTTTCAATAATAACGAAGTAACAGAAGACACTTGTTGCGGATATCTGAGCAATGTAGATGTAAAATATCTATTTTTGGACGTTGGTTGATTTATGTATTGCTTTCTAATCTTGATTAAACGATCGCGAGTCAAAAATGACAAAATGGCGCGATAAAAAAGAACTGCGGGTTTACACATTGTGCCTTTTGCTAACAATTTTTTAAAGGCATCAACCGAATATCAACGTTGTTTGCGATGTTAGTGTATTATAATGTATAATTCCAATGTGTTCCCCAGTCTAGGTTGAAGCATAGAAGCATATAACGATTGGGTTAGGTAGGGTTGGGGTTAGGGTTACGGTTGGGGGGGGGGGGGCAGGGGATTTGGCTTAATGTCACACTAAAGGTTGTTTCACTCAGTCAGTTACAGTCAGTTTAGTTGGTGGAGGATACCGGTGGAGTCCCCGGAGAGAATCACCGCCCGTCGGCAAGTAACTGACAAACTTCCACACAAGGACCAGCTGGGCTCGAACCCGTGCCGGTTCAGCGGTGTGAGGCTAGTGGTCACCAGGCAAGCGCCTTAGACCACTTGGCCACCGAGGTCCCCTAGGGGTATGGGTCGAACTATACATGTCCCTCCTGTCTAGGTTAAAGCATACAAGGGAGACAATTTGTCCTGCTGAGACTACATTTTGACCGTGGATTGTTACGTGCAAGTTTACGTCGGACCAAGCAATGAACCGTCATTGTTCCCCTTGTGACGCTACAAGAGCAGTGTCAAGCTCTACCAGGCATTCATTTCGTTCTGCTTTGCTCCTCTCCATTCAGCGCTGTAAGGGTCTCACGGACTGTGCTGGAGTTGACCCGAGGTCATCTGTTGCCACAGTGAACGAACATGGCGACCGTCTAACTGGGCGAATTGATATCAGTCGCTTCTCACCGATATATATTTCCGCAACATATAGATCTACGGCAATTTGTCAAAAAGCCGCCTTCAAAATGTGTGAAATTGGCGTTTTGGCATACACTGAATAACTGTTTAGTGTATTTCGAGATGAATATACATTTTGTGATCAGTAAAACAGTCAGATAGAACAGTTCTTGGTTTTACAAGAATCCTGTAAAAAATGGCGAGACCCCTACAGGGGTAAATGCAGCGTAGCGCAAAGCACCCTGGGAGAGGATGGAGCAGTGTATCAATGCTATTCGTGTGTCATGTAGGCCCTAATGAAAATGCTAACAACTTAAATCCGCATTCTTCTTTGCTCAGGTGATGGCGTATTGGAATTCGTGCCCGAGTACATTGTCCACATGTCTCTGCCCGACTACACGATAGAGGGCGCCACTGAATGGTTCGAACTTGAAGACTCCAACCATGATGGCGTCGTATCACGTGACGAGCTAGTGAAAATTGCTCAGAATGTGGGACTGGGTCCAGAGGAGGCTACACAGACCGTGGATGGCTACTACATGGACGCCGACATGAACGGAGACAATGTTTTAGACTGGAATGGTAAGTTAATAAAAAATAAACATTTGTTTACCAAATATTTCTCAGGATGACAGTTCGAAACATCTGGACCTTAATTCTTGGAATTAACTGGCTTTTCTCAAAATCCCTTCGCGTGGCATCATCCTTCTCCATCGGAGTTCCAACTGGGCTACATGTAAGTGAAGAACTAAGCCCACGAGCACATTCCTTGGGGCTCTTGGTAAGGACATTCGTCTCTCGCAGATGCAACATTTACCTTCTCAGATCAAATTCATTTCTCAGCACGTTATAGCCCATTTGTTCTTGATCGCAGATGTCTACAACGTTTTCTCCAGCTGTGTCTGTTAGCGTACCGCTGTGGTACAATCACGGCATCGTTACGAATAAGTTTGTTCTTCGTCAGTATGCATAAGCGGCGAATACGGTTAAACGGAGAACAGAGTTACCTAGATGGAGAGGATTCATTGAACTTCAGTTGTGGAGAGACATCTGTTATTCTCAATTGCAATCTCGTCAACTCCAGATATAACGTTTGGCCAATCCCAGCTACATAAGGGAAGGAATTGAGCTATGTGTTTTTCCTCCATTTGGCGTACTCTCTTCATCTTCGGTACAGGAATCTTCTTCCGCTTCTAAACTCCGTTCACACTATGGCGCCAAATTTCACAGAAGGTTGAATTTCTCGAAAGTAGCTGTCAAAGTTCACAGAAGGTTGAATTTCCCGAAAGTAGCCGTCATTTGCAGCTCTACTGTGACAAAATATTTGAAACTCACAACGCTTCTGGTACCAAAGTTTCAGAAAGAAAAACATAGAGCGGTAGAGCGAGGTTTGCTAAACGTCTTACTCCAAGAGGTTTGGGGGCCAGGGACTATCTGGAGCATATATAGATTTTATAGGTGATGACTATCCTCTGATTGTTCTTGTCTGATAAAGCATCAACTTACATTGTCTCCAATCAATTCAAACCATAGTATATTTGAAATATCGACATCAATT
Source organism: Hanleya hanleyi (assembly GCA_036873755.1). Classification (NCBI taxonomy): domain Eukaryota; kingdom Metazoa; phylum Mollusca; class Polyplacophora; order Lepidopleurida; family Hanleyidae; genus Hanleya; species Hanleya hanleyi. Next base: position 80,555 of record JAVTVY010043826.1, read on the forward strand.
TAATTCCTTTTCTCGTGCTTAGTTCTCTTATCATAGGATATCACTGGGTGTAGAATGCAATGGCGGCTCGTTCGGCAATTTGTAAGTTTTATTGAAACGGTTGTTCAAAACGTCGGCCGTGTCCGGCTGTCCATTTAAACCTAATATCCTATATGTAACGGTATAGACACAATGATTTTAGTAGGATTTCTCTAACATATTTATGTTTTCTTTTCCAGAATACAAGAAGCTTTACAACCAGTAAGATGGCGTCATCACAAATTAAATCTATAGGATTAGCCTTTTGTAAGATAACTTAACACGCAAGCGAATATCGAAGTGGCAGCCATCTTGGAACCGAATGATCACGCGAGAAAGGACGTTATTAACTTATTTTGGATTTCCTCCGAACGCAAAGAGCACATATCTATTCTCATGATGTTCTCAATTATCAGTGATTTCTACTTTCGCTTGATCCGTCTTGATTATTGTGTACGTTAACGTGAGCTGGTTCTTTCTTCCCACCTTGTCAAAATGCATTTCTCAATAAACGTCGCTCCATTGTCAAATTGAGTATTTTTGGTTGATATCCGATTTCTAAAAGAACAGCACAGTCAATCTAAACTTATAAATCTACCAATACCAGACATAGTCCTAAGTCTCCAGTTCAAGTTACAGAGAAACTTGTCTAAACCGACACCCGGAAGAATCTTCAAATCTTTGAATTAGATCGATATGCAAGAGGTGAGAAAAATTGACGTCTGGAGACTAAAAAGCAACCATATTCACCCAACACCTAGCATTCAGACCCGAGAATACGGTGGATTCTCGGACGTAGCCTTAGTATCTCAGCCGCGCTTTTATTGCAGCTGTTCATGTGAAGACTATGAAGTAGACACACGGCTAACGCGGAATTAGATATGCTAGCTCGGAAGCTGTGATGACAGATCATGGACGTCTGATGGAGTAAAATCCCCAACATGGGGTAACCTGAAAAATGTAAGAATACCCAGAGAAACTAACCTGTAATGCCCGACGTCGTACGGCTTAAATGTCCCATCAAAACAATAAACCTACATATATTTGAGTGACATGTACAGGGGCGGGCCTCGGGGATTAACAGTCCATTAGCAGAATCCTGTCGTATACAGATAATACAAGGAAGCGATATGCCAGTGGTTGGAAAAATTGACGTCTGGCGACTAAAAAGCGACAATGTGACACTACAGGAAAGCATGCCCCGGCACCTAGCATTCAGACTCGAGAATACGGTGGATTCTTGGACGTAGTATCTCAGCCGCGCTTTTATTGCAGGTGTTCATGTGGAGACTATGAATGACTATGAATACTGATAATGATCCTGTCCCGATGTTTCATTTCCCATTATTCTAGTTCTGTATAAACCAGAATACTATATAGACGGTTAATTTTCCAACACAAGCAAAGGATTTGGGCGTGGTCACTCACAACCCTCGAAATCATGAAAACGCTTTACCCGCTGAAACCTTTTACTGTTCCCTCTCAGTACAACCTTGAATTTTCAACTCATTCCATCCTGCGTAGTGCAAAGAAGCCGAACAAACATACACACAGACACTTCTCAAATTATAGCAGGATTTCCAGTTAACAATGAAAGCCGGAGCTAAGACGATATGGTCTCATACACTACAAAAGATCAACAGATCAGGCCTAGTGTCGCTACTCACACCGAATATACTTTTTACGTATGCAGCTACTTAATTTTGAAGAAAGAATTTCGTTTTTCACAAACAGGCGTACAGATAGGACAAGAAACAGCGTCTTCAACAAAGGATTGCTGATAAGTTATTGGATGTGACAGAATCCACGCATTCTCCTTGTATCAGTTATACTGTCGGATACACTCATACCGACAGGGTACACCTCTGACATTAGGACAATGGATGTATGTATGAATGTAGCCTGGTTACCATGGTTACGGCCAGGCGATCCATTGCTGGTTTCATTGGACGACTATCATATAACGTATGTAGTTGTCACCAAGGTGGGATATGGGACGCGACAAATGGTCTCACCCAGACAAAGGAGTCCGCAAAATCCATCGACTGTAGACGAATAACTGACAAACATGATACCGGACATGAAACAAATTAATACAGGAACCAGTGATTTACTATACAAATATCGATGAAACATAAAATTCCGCAGGAAGAGCAAGGGCACCCTATCACACCCTAAATTGTTTGCGTATCTGTACTCGCTTTATAGTGACGGAAAGCATCCAACCCCGGCATACTATATAATCAGAGAATTTAATTAAACATTAAAAGAGTAGTGGAAAGCGATGCCTGCGTACTGACAAGAAGTCATATATATTGAAGACAAATATACTTACTACATATTTATAAAAAACATCACAAGAACAAACTGGAGCCTTAGGCGCTGAAACGGAGCTATTTAAATGCAAAATAGGCTGTTGGAATAATCCCACTAAATCTCTGATGTTCTGTCCCACGGCGAAGAACAACACAATTTGTCCAGTCTCACACATTTCTCTCGACAAGAATCTCTAGTGAATTATTGTAATTGTACATGTAACACACTATATATATTTCACAAAATAACTTGTGACCGATGGGGCAGATACATTATTTATTATGAAACCAACTTAATGAAAGGATAAATAATGTCTTCTTTGCATGTTACCAATATTTGTAAAATATTTTACTTTTTTCAGATTATAGAAAGCATATCCTTCAGCAGTAAATGACAAAAATTCAGTATTGAGATACAGTGTAAAATGCTTATGGTTGGATGGACTGGAGCTATGCTGGTTACAAATTCTGATAATGGTAGAATGACAATTATATTGTGTAGGTCACTTCTATTTAAACACGATGACTTGGAGTTTCACTTTATCAATTGACCCTATCCAGCCAAGCCACTGAACCAAGCCATTGACCTAGGTCATGCATGTGTCTGCATCTAGATGGTATAAAGGGTCTGGTGGAAGGGATGTTTATGTGTAGGTTCCCAAGTTATATACCGTGAATACTATTTCTGCCTAGAAAATTAGAATTTCTTGCCAAAATAGCAAACATATGATAAGTATGCCTTAAACTATTTTATTTTGCATATATTAAGTGTACTGGATAAAGTTTTTATCAGCTAACGATTTATGACATTTTCTCAGGAAAACTCTCTGAGGCAACCTCTGAGGTATCCATTTTGTATTCATGCTCTAAAACAGAAAAAAACCTCTGTGAAAGTGACATCTGAACATACATAAGAATAGCAGAAACTATTTGACTTCACCAATGTACAAAATACAAGATGTACAAGATGGTACAAAATCTAGCCAAAATAGTTGACCAAACTATCTGCAGTAGTTGAATAGCTTGACGACTCTTTTCGTTTGCTCTCAAAGCCTAAAGCAGTTCAGTAAACAACCAGTCACCCTGGCAACAGTACTACTTGTACTAAAGTTTTTCTTCAGTATTAGACAGGACCATTAGACCCTACGTTTCTACATCGCCCCGTGAAAAGTGGTCAATGTGATTTGTATCCTACGCTTTTATTGTAGTTGTTCATGTGGGCACCTTGTATGAAAACCAACGAGATACTGTCAATAATATATTTGTTTCGTTACTAAGCTCGCTCATGTTTACTGGTTAATTAATCTTAGATCTGATGAAATTGGAATAGATTGGAGCCTTCAACTTCACCCAGAGTCTGGCACTATTCAGATTTCGTCCTCCGGCCTCGATACATCGTGGACATTTGTAAGCCCAGGAACCAGTTTTGTTTACTTACGTCTCTCACTTCGCTTGTTTATGAGCGTAGAATCTTTACAGAATCTGTGACTGGTAAGATGTTCTCTCAATGTTCCTCACAAGCCAATGGAAATACCAGATTTCTTTTTGAAAATTTGAATTGACCAATCAACTGTTTTAAAACTGGAAGATATCCCGTGATGCAGTCACTGATTTTTCTACGAAATTCGTTATCTGATAGGAGGGCGTTTCCTGTCGTAGATGCATAAGATATAATATACACAGCGAAATATTCATCAGCCAGTACTGTGAGGTTCACAACTGAACAGTACTGGCAGGTAAGGTCCTGTTACCAGCAGGTTTACTGTGCAGTGACCGCACGGTTAGCATCCGCTGGTTACCGTCCAGTGGGCGACTGGACAGTACTATTCAGTTGGCAACTGGATGGTTACCAGATAGTTACTGTATGGTAACTGGTCAGTAACCAGATGGTAACCGTGCAGTACCGTCCGGTAACTGAACAGTACCTGCCAGTAAGTACCCAGTTACTGGTTCATTTTAACATGCACAGTACTGTAAAGGGACCTTTCCTGCCAGTTACATTCAGTTGTGGACTGCACAGTACTGGCTGGTGACGGTAACCAGCTGGAAATGGCTGGTGAAAGTCTGGCTGTGTAGTACCAAAATACGTGAACGTTGTAGACTGGCAATACAGTCAACACTAACCCTAACCCTAACCCTAACAACATTACACAAGAACACGTAAAAGACCGCTCGAAAACGGGCACTCACTGTAATCGAGGATGTTCGCATGGAAGCAAATACATGTATGAACAGTGAAAATAAAATATTTTGATAATTTAACATTACATCTATAATTTCCATTAGAAAACGTTGCATAGAGAGACATTCGTGGATGTGTCCATAAAACAACTTATAATTTCTTTTGGGGATATAGGGCAGTGTTCAAGACTTCAAAACTATACAGGTTCGTGTGACATGACGATGCCGGAATAATTTAAGCAATTTAAGCAACTCTACATACGTTTCACACAAAATATACAGTACAAAATAGGATACTCAGGCATCGCAATGCCATCGTCAAACTTAAATAATTAAAAAATACACATAAAATAGTAAAATGTGGAATGGAGGCTGTCACGGTGAATTCTATTCGCCTAAAATGCTAATTATTGTGCTCCGCAAATCATACGGATAAAAATCATCTGTCCTTTTATACACAAATGATAATTTTGTTGGAAAAGGCCAGAAACCCAGCTCAGAAAATGTCCTGGCATGATTCCGGTTTTCGTTGGCGATTCACAGAAAATCCAGCATGTTGTTCAGCAGCTATTATGTTATCTTCCCCGAATGAAACAAAAGTAACCATACAAAAGAATTTTACAACTTTTCTTATCACTGGACCTCAAAACAAGCGTTTTGGTATGGGGGTGGTGGTTTTAGGGTGAAGTGTCGAAATATGGGGTCTCTATACATAACCCCATATATAAAGCATTATGTACAGCGACCCCATATTTCGACACTTCACCCTAACACCCCTCACCCACATACACCCAAACACTTGTTTTGAGAGCCTGTGCTCCTTATGTAGACCTAGGATATACTGTCGCGCCTAGCTCTTCATTCTTCGATCCTCTCCACCCCCACTATTGTGACAAGTCATCTCCAAAGCAGATTACTAGTAATGACACAAGCGTGTTTGTGTTAATGTGCGCGCGAGAGATATTGGAACAGACCTCAGAGACAATGGATCGATTGTCACCGCACTTGTTAAAAAGTAAGGTATCCGAAATTGGAGGTATGTAACGATATTTGTACACAGTCTAAGGTTTTCAATACTTTCTCGATTTCACGACTGTTGTCATATGTCATAAACTGGCGATGATTGTCACAGTGGTGTTTGGGGGAAATCATGCAGAGGTAGGTGCGTTAGTATACTAGAATCCTAGGTCTGTACAGAGATAGTAGTATTTTACAAGCATCAGAAAACAAGTTCACAAAGGACCGTGTATAATGAAATTTCGACATCGAAACATTTCTCCACATACGATAATAGTTTGAAAAGAAATATAATCATGTTTCTTAATCTGAACTCTATCTTTTGGCTCTATGATTTTGCTGTCACTGCGCGCAATTAACAGACAGGCAAAATTGTGCAATTTAAAGTTGAAAATATTTAAACGTATGCAGCACATACGTTTCCCCATCCATAAGCCTATGGAGAGCTGTGATACTCAAACCCAGATACTCCATGGTCCCATACACTGATGACGTATAAATCTCTCTCAATCACGTGGTGAATTGTGTATTCATTCATCTGCGTGACACATGATCACTTATCCAGAAATGTAACATCGCTTATGTAACACAAAACCAATTAAATTGTCATTGTCAACGCAAAGTAAATGTACCGCAATGCGTGAAGTCCTATATGTAAGCCGATACGCCAAATTAAAGCCTGCTCTTCCGACCGTGCCAGTCCAATGACCTCGCCCGGGCAATTAAGGATGTCCGCTGGTGGTTTTTGGCTTTGGCAGCCATTTTGCGTGTTTTTCATATTGGGTTATCTCCCTTTACTAGGTTAAGAAATAGGGATTTCCTTTAAAAGCCTTCAAGACGAGAATTTTGCACAGCAACATCCATCCGATTTGATAAATTTTGATAGACATTGTGATTATCTGCAAATAGTTAGAATATAAGAAAAAGTTAAATACTATTTATATGAATTTTTCATGAATATGCTTCAAAACTAGGGCTATTCCCTATGTTTTCTGGGTTATCAAATTGAGCATGGGTCAGTCCACTTCACGTTGCCTACAGCTGAAAAATGCACACCAACCTATATTTTTTTCTTTGTTTTTCCTCATATTACACAATTATGAATGCAACAACACACATTATTCAAAAAGTTAATTACTTTGATTTACCACCAGCGGACATCCTTAAGTTGATGTCGTGTCACAGAGAGAGGTGACAGGCTAACTGAATTGTATGAAGATCCCCACCAGCCATTTAATTGTCATGGATGTTGGGGGCTTGCTTTGCACCAAGGGGATAGAAGTGGGATTTTATTGTCATGGATGTAGGGGGTCTACGTCATCAGGTTTCAAGACAATTGTATATTTTGAACATCTGAGGGTCGCTCGAGCATGAACGGGTTAGAGAGAACTATCCCTCTAAATGGAAGTAAAAAGGTCGTTTTCCGCCCAATAAAGGCAAGAATATATCGAATTAAGAGACATCTGTCATAGACAATCATTGTCCATTCGGAACTCCCGAGCGGAAATCTACGAAGGGGACTGATTCTACGCTCGGGGGACGACAACATGAATTTCCTATGAATCTCCAGATGTGACGCGCCGGAACGGTTTAATACGCATGGCTCCGAAGCCCAATCACTCTCGCGGAAGCCTTAATCCCCGACAAGCAAATATTTCCCTGCGAGTCTCTGATTTACGTCAGATATTCTAAAAACTGTTTATTCTTTTCATTCGAAGCACGTTTCAATAGAAAACCATCAGTTTAAATGGTACACGCGACACGTATTGGCAAGATATAATTCCCGTGACGTCACTGACAGTTCCCTGACAGACCGAAACACACGTGACCACGCTCTGGTCCAATATGGCGTCAATGGCCTTCGAGGGACATCTCAAACCGGAGATCCCCGAGAAGTTGCGAATGAATGATTGTCATGTATATCCATATCGATGGTTTTAGAAACAAATTGTCGTCTGTCTAATTCGCATAATAATAGAAACATATTCTGGCCTCTATTAAAACTTAGACTATGCACACTTTCATTGGGAAATCACTGTTATGACACGTTACCTCCATTTTAGTGGGGTAGTTTCTCCTAACCTGTTCTAAGAGGTAGGCTTGTTATATTCACACGGTATTAGAGCATTTTGGGCTGATAATTACATCTAGACCCCTGTCCTCAGCCACGATCCTAATTAGGTAACAGAGCTGTTCTGCAGTGACGTCATGAGGCAGCCAACAACATCATAAATTCCAGTGTATTCTTTAGGGAAATTCTGGTCCCTTTGGGAAACAACCCTAACCACACCAGGTGGGTTAGAGAACGAGTTCTCTCCCCTTTCTGATACAGAACTGTGAGTTCGCGCAGTGATAGTGTTCTCCCACAATCCTGTCAAAAGTTCTCCAGCATTCCATCCTAGTGAACGTAAGCCAATAAAACACCAGAAATAGATCAGCCTTAAGGCACTTGGTGGGAACTGACATGAAATCGTTTGGACAAATTTCCATGCTGCTGGCACCAAGGTGTATCAAAGTTTATCGGTAAGTGTTGAGCAAGAAAAGGCAGAGGTACAAATGTACGAATACGGTTGATGTTAGGCGTATCACCAGTCACATACGTCTATACGTCCCTCCAAATACATTCTTTGACCAGTGTAAATCTCATTAACTAAATCGTATATCTCGGCGTCCTTAGATTTCAGATTTGTTCGACTGGCCCATTCTTCTTTACAATGGCTACGCCCACAGTAGTTCATCCCGCCTATACGAAGAATAAAGAAGAGAATTTTTTTTTAGCTGGGGATTATTGCCAACATTACTATTAATAAAGATGCTCGCCATAAATCCATCAGATCTTGAACCTCGAGCAGTTTGTCATTTCTGTCACATCATGTCTGAAAGTATACTTATGACATTTCCCAAGCGTCTGTATGAGGCTGAGCCGTGACTAGACTCATCCTTGATTTTGAGCAAAATCTCTTATCTAGGCTCTACTTTTCTCCGGGACTACTTTCAAAAATGACAGACGAGAACTCTTGGATGTGACTTTCTTCTACTATTTGCAGTACTTTTAGCCTTCTGTGATGTATGCTGAGAAAAGCGGGGTTATTTAGATTTGACTTCTGATTAGCAAATATGATCATCCATAATTAATTATTAATAGTATACTTGGATTACACCAGTTGTCCCAAAGGCAAGCATGTTAAAGCGTTGAACTAGATTTAAAGCAACTTGTAAAATACTTACTACACGAAGCCAACTCTATCAAGAGATTCATAGCGCGGAAAATACGCGAAGATAACTTGATTTTGCTAAGAAAGAAGCATGAGGGGAGCTAACCCGGCTTAGGGGAGAAAACTCTACTAAGATCCTGGATCACTGGTTTCAATTCTGTGGCAAGAATGTACTGGATTTGATACTCGCGTTTCTCTTCCTTTATATTCTTCATTTAGCGAACTAGTTTCACAATTATGAACAACGGGAAAGTTTTTCCATCATTTCCTAGGCAACCTGACCTTACCATAGGTCAGGTGAGACACTGATTTGTCACTTCATATGTGGAATATTCCACAGATTTCACCATCTCAAAACTTGTGTATTGCCAAAATAGTACAGTCGTACACTATCTTAACTATGTGTTTACATGAATGCTTTTGTGAGGACGTGTATAAGTATGACTGAATTTTAATTTGGCTCATATCTCAGGTTCGGTACGGTAAAGCGTCAAAGCATACACAGGCAGAACGCACCACAAGCATGTATGTCCTCAGCATACTATCGTATGATGGCCTGGCAGAAACTTATAGTTTGTGACCCAAGCCGTCATAACCAAGTCGACGTTGCAGAATGCAGTTTTATGCGTCCACAAGTAACGATGATGTAGAAATATTTGATTCCGATCCGATTTGCGCTTGCCATACGGCCATCGAAAAATACACCGCATGCTGTGCCATTTATTTTGACGATCAATTCCTTTCCTTTTTGTTCGTGAATGGTAGACAGAAGTTCAGTTTTATGTAGTCAAATCTATTTTATTTTGTACCTTTCGTAACATATGTCATTTTCGCGGAGTTTCAAATTAGATTTTGAGACTGAACACATCTTTAATAGAACGCATAAATATACGTACCGGATGTTTTTTCCGATGTCAATGACGACCGGAAATACGACGTCGTAGCCTCGGCGAAATATTCTCTTCTGTTACCTGTCGCGTAAGTTTTTGGTATCCATTTTTCATCCACGTTGCTGAAGGCCTTTATTATCTGCAAAAAAAAAGTACTTACGTAAAAGATCGGCCCTAATTATACTTGCAGTGATATGTTTTTTAACCCTATCTGGCCTGGGCTTTTTGGGACCTATCCTGGCCTGGGGGGGGGGGGCGAAATGCCCCCCCCGCCCTAATTATTTTTCTTATGCCTTGAGCTAGGGGGGGGCTGAAACTTACCACACTATACCCCTGGGTCAAGCTCTACCAGAAAATGTAGAGTAGAAAAAAATCAAGATGGCCGCCTTGATGACGTCACAGTGACGGCATTTTCAAAAAACGGCATTTTTTGGTCGATTTTTCGGTTGGATTTTTTTATTTTTTTATTTTTGCAATTTCTCCGCAAAAACTGCATGATAAATTAGCAAATATTAATGTGATGTGAAATAAAATAGTTTTTGCCCACTTTACATTGCGGAAAAGCAGAAATTTTGAAGAAATATGACAAAAACATCACTTTTCTGATACCCCACGTGGCCACCATCTTGAATTTTCCCATGATCCTCTGCTCGGAGGGTTATGCAAATAGGCTCAAAATGACCCCAATATGATAAACTAAAAGGTCCAGGAGTTTCAGCTCTCCATTTTTTGTTCTTCCGGAGATAGCGCAGAAAGTTTGGTAGGCCCCCCCCCCTCTCAGGCCAGGTAGGGTTAAGACCGGTTTCACACCGGATGCGGTGATGCGAAGCGGGCGACACGAAAGAATCGCCTGCGAAATAGAGCAATGGTTGGTGTGCTTAGCTTGCACACCGCAAGCGACGCGGCAAAGGCGGGTGACGCGAATGCAGAGGTCCAATTCCCATTTCAATCTTGCCACTCGCCTCTGCCGCCGCGGTCATTTCAATACCGACCAATCACAGCCCTGCTATGTCTGACTTCACATGTCACAGAAGCAAAACAAATTCTTCCTCGACCTCGTTCATTTTGTTTGGTCCACCTGATGATGCAGTTACGTGTGCCACCCTCATCTGGTGTGAAACTTCCGAAGCATAGGATCGCTGAAATATGCCAAGTGAATTCGCCCGCGTCGCTGGTCGCGTCCGGTGTGAAAAGGCTCTAATTCCCTATTTTGGTAATGGAAAACTCAAGACTCCTTCCTGGTCAACAGCGGCTTTTTCAAAATCAAAATATCTTGAAAAGATCGTCAATCTTGTTGGATGAAAATCCCATTCCGCTCTGTGTTCGTTTCTGACACTATAGGATAGTACGAAATGAGATTAAAGGCCAGATCCAGTGATCCCGATTGAATACCAATTTCAGGGCAGCTTCAACTGAATTCGAAGCCGATATCTGGGTAAAATACGAGTGGTCATGTAAGTGGTCTAATGAGAGGGTGTCAATGTATATTACCTCAAGAGGAAAGAATGTTCGGTATAGAGAAAAATGTCCGGCTCCTAGGACATTTGATCTTGATAAGCTATTTATCAAAAAAAAACCATACGAGAAAGAACATTATTTCCTGGGGCATTCAAAAAACAGATTACGTCAGAGATGCAGGTCAAACGCAATGTTTCGAAAGCATGTTAGTCCTATTTTTGGGCCAGTTTTTCAAGTTAAGCTATTTGTCGATCTTTTCTGTTGAAAATGAATAAATATGACACACAACCGTTCTTTAAGTTCAAATGAATTGTTCTCAGTCATGTTAGGAAGAAAATGTGAGGAATAGTGGTAAACAAAATGAAGACCATACTTCCTGTTTGTCATTCTTAATTTACCCATGATCCTCTCGCGGAGTATATATGACCATGCATATGGGCGCAAAATGGGCCCAATATAATTAGCTCCGGTGGCGGCTTCTCCTATACTGCGTGAGGACAAAGCCCCGGAGCCAAACCGCTCATCAGATGTAGTTGTTGGGAAAGTGCCGGACGGGCAATATTTGCCGTTGACCATGACCAATAAAATAATTCGATTCTATGTCCAGTTACCTTTCATAAGACACCTTGTTTATAAGTGACTGTCTATTTTTAGCTTTGCATGACTTCTCATCTCTGACAATGGGGATAAAACTGTCCACATCGCCGCTGTGCGTGCAGTGTTTGTCACGCGGTGTTGTGGCGCGTAATCGACGTTCTGACCGATGCAAGTTTTATCTTGCAAAGCCAAAACTGGACAGTCACTCATAAACAAGGTGTCTTGTGAAAGGTATAAGGTTGTGGTCAACGGGTTCGGCAAATATTGCCCGTCCGACACTTTCCCAACAACTACATCTGGTAAGTGCATGGTTTGGCTCCGGGGCCTTGTTTTTATCACGCAGTATAGAAGAAGGTCTCACCGGAGATAAATATCATAAGCTATAAAAACAGGAAGTACAACCATTTACTTACCAACTGACTGTACGTTGAATTGAGCGCCTTGAAGTCAATAGTATGTGCGAACTCGTGTGATAGAACGTTGAAGGTTCGCCGATATGGATCGGAACTCTGGCACAAGAGATTATCTTCTCTTACCACGGCCCGGGTACCCCCATAGCCCACCAGGGTGTCAATCTTTCGTCCGTCACCTGTACACGTCTTTTTACAATCCCCTGTGCACTTTTCTGAAACGAACACGAGTACAACTCGCAAATCACAGTCGTACGTAGAGGACATTCGATATACGATACCCATAAGTATGCATGGCAGACGATCCGGCCACTTCCGTCGAGAATGCGATGGAGCGAAAATTGACAGTTTGAGGCATTCTCGCTCCCTGGCATTCTCGCCGTCCGGTTGAGCTGGTGCGCATGACAAAGCAAACATTTATTCATCCATGTCAGGGGGCGTTAGTCATCGTATTTGTAAATAATAAGTTATCCGCGTACAAATACATTATCTCGCTTCCTGGCATTGGCTGTTGAACGGTAACGCCAGCAACGCCCATCCTTACGCAGTGACACCCTAACGCTGGGGCATAAGATATCTTATATACATGCAAACTTTAATGTCTTAATGCTTTCCCCATAGTTACATCATACCCAAGCTGGAGAAGCCGCCCTGGGTACTTACAATTCACGTACCCATGCTCTTGTACGGCTGATGTTGTCCAATGAGAAACTTTCGATTGGGAAGCCGGCCTAATTCGCTCGGCCATACTTGGACAGGCCGTTTGCTCTGTTTACACAAATCCATCGTAGCGCAGTGACGCCAGCCAAAACGCTGCCGTCGTAACGCCATAACGCTCATCCCAAAGCTCTATCTTAACGACTTAACGCCCTATGTGAACACCTTAACGCCCTGCCGTAACGCAACAACCCGGAAGTGACGTCATTGTCGGAAGTGACGTTATCGCACGCATGTGTTCTCGTCTGATGGCGTCGACGGTACCGTGGTGCACCTTCTACCAGCCTACAAGCTATAGAGATCAGGCAGCAACATCATGCTAGGGCGTTACGACGGGCGTCATTGCGCCACGATGAATTTGTTTCAATTCCATGGAATATCACGTGATCATTTAGACCAATCAGAGCTTCTGAGCTCACTTTCGCTCTCTCTCCGTCTCTCTCTCTGGGGCATTGAAGCATTAGGATAGGCGTTGGCGGTGGCGGGCGTTACAGACCTGTTTGAACCGGTTGTACTAAATATAGATCGCCAGCTAGCGTGCTATGAATGCGAGCGTTCTGGCCGTTTCAGCAGACACTCCGTCAACCCCTACGCCACCATGTTCACCAGTATCATCTACACGAAACTATTTACATGTCAACACGACTTAAAACGCCACACAGTATACCTGTTCGACCTCCGGGAATACATTTAATCGCGTGGACACTTTTCACACCGCCATGACGATATGATGAAGCGCCAGAAGACTTTCCATGAGTATGAACACGATGCAGATACTGATGCAGAGGCTGCCGACACTGAGAGTTTACCCACTGATCCCATGCACCGAGCCATCATAAAAAGCGAGCATCACTTCAAAGAGAATATGGGTTGCCACCCACTTAGGCTCTGATCAGCGCGGTAAAAACTATGAAACAGCTGCTCAAGGACATGTTACCGTTACAGAAACACGGACTGACTCTTTGAGCTGGATAAGAGGAAACGGCCGATGAGCACGGACAAGAGCGAATATCGCCGAATAAGGCCCAGAGAGGGTGCATACTCCATGTAAGGATCACGAGACAATGCATACAATAGCCAAGTCTGGGGACACCAATGTGTCTAGACTTGAGCCTTTTCAGCTGCAAAAAGACTCAGACAATAGCTTACTACATGGAGTATCTACCCATACGAAAATAGCGGCCTCTGATATTGGGGTTTCTCAATGGACAAGAGCGACTATGGTGATGATGGCAGGGACTCAGTTGTGAACATACCCAAAGCCGCTTCCCCAGCTTGGGTATGATGTAACATTGGGGATAAATATGTGTAATACGCAATATGCTCACTGTTTTGATCCCTCTTTCTCTCTTTCATCTGACTGCGTCAATGTATTAAGGCATAAGGGATAGGTATAGGTGTGCGTGTAGGGGATTTTATTCTTCAGAGTTGGGGCTTCACTGCATTAGGACGGGAATTTTTGGGGTTACCGCATTATAGAATCGACTGTCTGCTATAATCCTAATTAGTCTCTCTAGTGCCCTTAGATGTAAAATCTGCGCAGTCCATCTCGAGATCCAAGGTTATACTTAGAGCATATATGGCCCGGCTATATCGGGAGCTCCCTACACTTATCAACATGCGTCTGTAGCCAGTGCGCATGCGCGCATCACCAGATATACCACGGTCAGGGCACCACCTCTGAGGCACTGCAGATGGCAAGCCTTCAATAGGACACCACGCACGACCCATGTGGCCCCAGTATGGACCACATTTTCTTAAACACTCCCATGCACAACCATCTCTACTATTCAGCGACTGCGCTTGCGCACCATAACCTAATCGTTACAACGTCTACAGCAACACAGTTTGACTCTACTCAACGTGGGCTTAAATATGACGCCGCATACGGAACATTTGGACCATGTATGGTCCACATACACACCCAAACTCCCACAACAGGCATTTTTGTTGAGTGAGCATGTCCATGATGGCGTCACACAATGACATTGAGATTCCTCCAGTCGCACGCTACAGCGAAAGCCTGATCGATAGAACCCACTCATCTTACACTATGCTCCATTAAAAAAATTGTCCTTTTACCTGATTTAATTTACGAGATAGTCGGTTTTTTCAACCCATAGGAAATACGTTTAATCAATATAACAGAGTTAGTTTCGACCTGAAGTTACCATCAATGCAAGCATTACAATGCTTCTTTCTTGGAATAGTAGCATAATTCGATGCATATTTACACCAGTTATCAATCGTTTAAAATCTGTCCCATGTTGTAGACATAGGAAAGAGCGAGAAAGTAAGACCACGAATTAGGAGATGGTACGATAAGGCGAGATTTTAGCCTATCCGTGGTGCGGTTGAATATCGAAAAAATAAAATGTCCCACAAATAATTGTGTTTTAATGTAACGGCAAGAGAAAATATATGTGCACAATATGTGAAAGTTCTAGTTTGCTTGCGTTATGATTATAATTATGACATGACATTGAAATCCACAGAAGGTGCTATTTCGTGAAGAAATGGGTCTAAATGAAATCAGTTAAACACACATTTAGACACCTATTGGATCAAAACGCCTATTAATCTGGTGATGTACGGTGGCATTATATCTCCACTGCTGGAAAATATTTTTGGTCCAAGGGGTCCTTGGTGTCTAAATTTGTGTTAAATGCCTCAATTTAGACCTTTTTTTTGCGAAATAGCGCATGCTGCGGATTTCAGTTTCATGTCACAACTATAATCATAACGGCATGGAGCTCGACCTTTACATATTGCGTACATATATTTTCTCTTGCTGTCACATTAAAAGATAATTATTTTTAGGACATTTTATTTTTTCGATTTCAACAGCACCACGTATAGGCCGAAATACCGCCTCATCGTACCATCTCCTTCATACCGGGATTCACTATCGCTGCTATCGGGGCAAATCTTTTGTCAAAGTGTTATTTTCCACTAAATCGGGAATCAGGCATTAGCAAGCTTCGATAGTATTTTGCCACAATTGTGAAATAAACATGAGGTTTGTATACAACTTTACTTACTTTTACACTCAGGTCTGTTTTTCGTGTTAGCAAATTCTGGAAAATCTCCGATCACCTCATTGACAGAGAACACCCCGACACTTCCATTATCCACCAAACGTTGGAACAGGTATATGGGCATGAAACGTGTCATCCGATAGATAAGTTTGGCGGCCTACGAAAATGAAACATGACAGGTTTCACATATCCTATTTTCATGATCTGGACTTACTTCTCTATGATGATGACATAATGATCAATATGATCCTACTTGTGCTAGATGATTTGATGTTAAGTTTCAGCCCCTAGCCCGAGGGGTAAGAACTCTAAAAGTGTTTCAAATCTTCAGTTCCAGAAATTCGGTTCAACCATTACACATATGCTCACAGCTGAGTAGTAACGTATACCAAGTAGTAATAAAAGCTGATCTTTAGTCACACTGAGGCGCAGACAACTCTTTCTGGGCCGCTGCGCTCGAGGCCCCTTGATTGGCAAGAGTTATCTGCCCCTCAATGTGACCAAAGAGCCCATTCAGTTACTGCATTGTTAAAAAAACATCTCCAGGAATGTCCAGGATTCTCCATGCGCAGGGGTCAAGTGTCACTCAGTCAATTAAATGCTAATTCGCATCTCCGGCAATGTAACCATCCCCTCTTGCCCCGCCAAGGATATTGCTTCTAGGTAGAAGGGAAAATCCACATGCATAGCAATACATGCCGCGAGAGAAGACGAATCCCCATGCCGCTGGTGGGAATCGACGGCAATGCGTGCATCAAAGGCTGGCACGTTATCCATTAGTACACGAGTCAGTACATAATAGGGAAGGTTGAAAATAACCTGATATAACTTAGGTAC
The DNA here is from genome assembly GCA_036873755.1 of Hanleya hanleyi. Lineage (NCBI taxonomy): Eukaryota > Metazoa > Mollusca > Polyplacophora > Lepidopleurida > Hanleyidae > Hanleya > Hanleya hanleyi. The sequence goes on from JAVTVY010043826.1 coordinate 97,248, forward strand.
TAGAGGGCAGATATATATACTTCTATGTCCAGCTTAACAGGCCCAATGGGGAACCCACCCATGGACATTCTTCTTTGCGGTATGGAGTGTGGCACCTTATTTATTTCTGTCTCCCGCTGTAGAATACGATGGAAGGAGTCTCGAGACCATGGATTGACTTTCGCTTAAAAGTTCTAGCTGCGCATGCGTGGTGCACAGGCAGATCTGGGGTTGACGTTTTGGGCCAAGGCGAACCATCCGTGGTCCGAATGGGTCGTGTGAGGTGTCATACTGAAACACTGTTGGGAGAGCGTCTAAATGGACTGGCGTGTAGCGGAAATTCCATCCATCTGCGCATGAGCTGTGGAAAAAATTTGAGTGGCCGTTTTGGGGTAGAGATGGGTCACCCTTCGTCCAAATGGGGCTTAGGTGGTATCGTATTGAATCTCTTATCGGAGCCAGACTGGGGGGTGAAACGCGCATACGCACTGAGGAATATATGGTACTTTCGGAGGTACTGACAAGCCCCAGGCACTTCAAGGCTATACGTATAGTAGCGAGATAGTGAGAATCTCCACACAACGCTTATCGCCTATCTTAACACCTTAACGCCTATCTTAACGCCCCATCTTAACGCCTTAACGCCCGTCTCAACGCCTCAATGCCATGATGCAGACAGATGAGAGAGAGAAAAGTTTTCATATAGTTTATTCTCCCTATAATGTTGCATCATATCCACGCCTCATAAGTCCTCATATAATTTACTCCCAGGCTGGGAAGCCACGTTGGATATGTTTACAATTCAAGTATGGTCTTGTCCAATCAGAAGTCTCCATTTGATGTTGCATCTGTCATAATCGTTCTTGCCCGTTAGATGTATTCTCGGCTGCTCTTGTCCAATCAGAAGCCGCCATTTATTGTTTGGTCAACCTTTGGCCGCGTTCGCTCTTGTACGTTAGACGCATCGTTGAATCGTTGAATCGTTGAATCGTCGTCGGGCAGGCCAGGATACTGTAACGGCAACATATGTCATGGAACAGCTGTTTGCGCATTTTGGTCGAATTTTGCAGGGTCTCGATGGGCGGTAGTCTCATGTCCTCTTCCAGGTGACGCATGGCCTTCACGATGGACCTATGTGTCTGGTCCCCTTTCATTTCAAGCGGCAGCAGACAATGCTGTTCATAGATCGCCATGGCTGTTTTTTCTGATGCAAGGGCGCATTTGGATGTCCTGCCCGGCATGTTCGATCACTGCAGCCCGGGTATTAATAGCTGCTGTCACAATACGATCCCTAAAGATGGGTTCTTCATCACTCAGGCTTCCCTGGGACGTAGCCTTACTATCTCAGGTCGAACTCTCCCTGTCAGTAGATAAGATTCTCAACAGTCTCTGCATCGGTATCAACATGGGTTATAAATGTTCTGAGTGCGACCGTGCATTCAACAGACAATACCATATGATGCGACACCCGAAGAATATATATGGTTATGAAGACACCGAGGGGCAAGAAGCCAATGTAGATGCTCAGATTATACCAGCTGATTCTGAGAGGGACTGATACCGATGCAGAGACTGCTGAGAGTCTATCTACTGATACAAAGAGCTCGACCTCAGATAGTCAGGCTACGTCCCAGGGAAGCTTGAGTGAGGAAAAACCTACCTTTTGGGATCGTATTGTGAGAGCAGCTATTAATACTCATGTGCTTAATACAACTTGCAACAGACTTACATCCAAATGCGCCCTTGCATCAGAAAAACAGCCATGGCGATCTGCTGCCGCTTGAAATGATAGGAGACCCATCATGAATGTCATGCGTCACCTGGAAGAGGACATGAGACTACCGCCCATCGAGGCCCTGCAAAATGTGATCAAAATACGCAACCAGCTGTTCCATGATATGTTGCAGTTACAGTATCCTGACCTGCCCGACGACAACGAGGTATATCTCTAAGGAACAAGGGTGAACGTGACAGATGCAACATAATATGGCGGTTTCTGATTGGACAAGAGCATACTTGAATTGTAAATTTACCCAACGTGGTTTCCCCAGCGTGGGTATGATGTAACATTGGGGAGAATAATTATGAAAACTTGTGCTCAACACGGCTTCTCCAATTTGGGTATGACGTAACATTGGGGAGAATAAACTATATGAAAACTTATGAACGTTTTGATCTTTCTTTCTCTCATCTGTCTGCATGATGGCCTTAAGATGTTGACACGGGCGTTCAGGCGTTAAGAGGGCGTTATGGCGTTGAGATATGCGTTAAGGTGTTAAAAATAGGCGTTAAGGCGTTGCGTGGGGATTCTCACTTTCTTCTCTCGCTGTATGTGTTGCTATGCATATTACCTTGAAGTGCCTGGGGCATATTCGGCACCTCCCAAAGTACCATTTCTCTATTACTTCTCATTGCGTATGCGCGTTTCACCCCCAATCTGGTTCTACCCTATAAGAGATGAAATAGGATACCACCCACGCCAAGGGTCGCCCATCTCTACCCGAAAATGGCAACTCGTATGGCATTTTTTCAATGCGCATGCGTATATTGATGGAATTTACACTACACACCAGACCAGTCGGACGCGCCCCAAAGAATGCTTCAATATGACACCTCACACGATCCATTCTGACCATGGATGGTCCATCTCTTACCCCAAAACGTCCATTCAAATGCCCTTTTTCTAATATTCTCTGTCTGCGCATGCGCAGATTGACGGCATTTCCACTATACACCAGTCCAGTCGGAGTTTACCCCACGAATGCTTAAATATGACACCCTACATGGCCCATTCAAAAGACGGATGGTCCATCTGTACCTCCAAGACGCTCATTCAAATGCCTTTTCCACTGCACATGCGCAGATTGACGGCATTTCCACTATAAGCCAGTCCAGTCAGACTCTCCCCTACGAGTGCGTCAATACAACACCATACGATGGTCCTTCTCTACCCGAAAACGTCCACCGTCAAATGCCCTTTTCCCCCACTGAAAATGCAGATGACCTTTCCCCAAACGAGTGCTTCAATATGACACCCATTCGAATCAGGGATGGTCCACCGTGGCCCAAAAACGTCCACCCCAGATCTGCCTGTGCACCACGCACCACGCATTTTCCTGCGAAAGTCAACCATGGCCTCGGGACCCCTCTCATTCTACAGCGTGAGGCAGAAAAATAATAAGGTGTCACACTCCATACCGAAGACTGTCAGTGAGTGGTTTCCCGTTGTACTAAGTTATCCAGTTATCGCCTGATGTTGATGTAAGCGAGATAAAACACATAGCTCGAGGCCAGGTTTTGTCCACCGAGGTCGAAGATCGGGTTTGTACATTAAGTAACTTATTAACCTCACAACCCATTGACGACCAGGTAATTCAGGAGAATAAACGACTCGTGGCAGACAATGAAACCATGGTGTAAGTATATATATATATATATATATATATATATTCACCCTATAGTATCTGAGGTATACCGTATTTTCATGTACTGACTCGCAGACGAATGAATAACGTGCCAGCCTTTGATGCACGCATTGCGTCATGGGGATTTCCCTTCTCTCGTTGCACATGTTGCTATGCATGGGGATTTCCCTTCCTACCGCCAGAAGCTATACCCTTGACGCAGCAAGATATGATTGGGACATTCCCGGATATGCCAATTAGCATAGAAGTGACTATGTGACCAAAGACCACTTTGGCCTCAGTGTGACTGAAGATCACTTTTGACCCCTGCGCATGGAGATACTCGGACATTCCCGCAGATGTCAATTAACATGGAAGTAACTGAAAAGCTGATCTTTGGTCCCATTGACGGGCAGATAACTCTTGCCAATCCCGCGTGCGTAGCGACCCAGCAAGAGTTATCTGCGCCTCAATGTGACCAAAGATCACTTTTTATTAGTACTATCCCATATAACAGAAATTTTGTTCAAGAATTATAGTCCGAGTACCTTCATGCCGTATGCCGTAAAGTATTGGCTAAATCTAAGAATTGATACTGAAGATCAAACGTATTTGAACACAAATATTCACCTTTATATGTCCTTCATCGCTGGCTTCTAAGGTAGCAGCTATTTCTAATGCGGGCATGTCTATGGGTTTGTCGCTGAAGTAGCCGCATTGTGTCACCCACAGATATTTGTATTTGGTTGTATCTATAGCGGCCCGTCTCACTCGGCTGTGTGGAGGGTCACTGATGTCGTCGCCCGCTTCATCTTGAATTATTTTGTTGACAGGTTCTGAGGACAGCGGAGGAGGGATGGCTTGCACTCCTGTTGGTCAATGATATGAATAAAGTAAAGCATAATTGAGTAAATGTCAACACACCTGTATCTAGGACCCTGTCCACAATAATAATCCTTGTTGTCACCAGAGACAAGTTCAGTGTGTGGCATATATTTTGTTATAAATGAGCCTATGCACTATGTCGTGGTCAGGGACTATATATATTTATATATGCTGAGTGGCTCAAATAAAACTACCAGACCTAGTCCCACCCCCCCCCCCCCCACGCCCCGTCCTTACCAAACTGTATGCGGAACGACAAAATATCAGATCTAACATCCATGGCTATGTAGTTTATCACATTGGGTTCATTTTGAGCCTGCTTGCATAACCGCCCGAGCAGAGGGTAAATTCAATATGGCGGCCACGTGGGGTACCAGCAAAGTGAAGTTTTCGTCATTTTTTATTCATTTTTTTTTGGAGGTCGAGGAAAAGCGAGCAAAAACTATATTATTTGATATCAGATTAATATTTACCAATTTATCATGCAGTTTTTGTGAAGATATTAAATGAATAAAAAATTCGGAAACCCCAGCAAAAGTGCCTTTTTTAGAAAATGGCGGAGGGGGAGGTGGCTTAATGTCACACTCGAGCTTGTTTCACTCATATGGTGACAATCAGTTTGGTTGGTGGAGGAAGCCGGAGTACCCGGAGAGAACCACCGCCCGTCGGCAAGCAACTGACAAACTTTAACACTTTTAGACAATGACGTCATGGAACGTCATCATAGCGGCTATCTTGCTGTTTTTTTTACATAGACCCTGGGACTATGCTGTGGGACTCACGCACACAGGATATCATAATGTTATCATGCAACTCCGAAGACTTCAATTGAGTATGAACAAGGGATCGTTCTTTAGGCCTATTCACTATGCTGTGGTCGGCGAGTGGCTAAATTTAAGCCCGGGACAGATGATGGCATTCGTTACCTCATCGTCAACAGGTGACTCAATGGAGAGGCGATAATATATATTTATCATACATCCTGTGCACTGCGTTGCGATCGCTGTGACATACACGTGATGACTTATTTTATAAAGCATCCTATCCACTATCATGTGGTAGCCGAGTTTCCCATGATGATAGACACGGAGGGTGATATCCTATCATGGACCCTATCCACCTCGTAGTGGTGGCACACTTGCTCAACTAAGGATAGACACGGAGGATGACATACTTCCATCATGAACCCTATCCACGTCGTTGTGTTGGCAAGCATGGCTGAACTATTGGATGGACACAGAGGATTACAACGCATATAAGGGAATAATGACATAATTCTACCATGCTGTGCTGGCGACTGACATATTTCTATGACGGACCCTGTCTAATTAGCTTGGCTCAATTAAGAATAGACACGGAGGACGACATACTTAATGTCACGGAGCCTGTTGACCATGTTATGGTGGAGAACTATATTAAATAAGGACAGGTACAGACGCTGTTGTGGTCGCCCTGTTGTGGTGGCAAACTGGCTCGATTAGAGATAGACACAGGCGATGATAACCTCCTGTCACGGTACGTATTCACATTGTGAGGGGAAACTGGCTTAAACGAGGAAAGACACAGAGGATGACATGTTTCTATCACGGACCCTATCCGCGCTGTTGTGGTCACCGACTGGTCCAATCCAGGAAAGATACGGAGTATGACATAATTTCATCCCGCACAATATTCACCCGTTTTTTGGTCAAAGGCTGGCTCAATTGAGGATAGACACGGAGGATGACATACTTTTAGCATTTCCCTATCCACCCACATATGGTGACAAACTGACCCAATGGAGGATGAAACACGTATACCATATCTACCTTGTTGTGGTGGCAAGCTGGCTCAACTATTGGATGGACACAGAGGATGGCATACTTCTATGATGGACCCTGTCTAATTAGCTTTGGTGGAAAACTGGCTCAATTAAGGATAGACACGGAGGATGACATACTTCTATCACAGACTCTATCTAATTGTGGCAAACTTGCTCGATTGAGGATAGACATGGAGAATGACTTACTTTTATCACGCTCTTATCCACCCTCATATGGTGGCAAACTGGCTGAATTAGGGATAGACATGGTATTTTTATCACGTCCCTATCAAACGGTGGCCAACTGGCTCAATGAAAGATAGACACGAAGAATGTCATACTTTTATTATGTCCCTCCACACACTTATATGGTGGCAAACTAGCCGAATGAAAGATAAGCACAGAGGATGACATACTTTTATTACGTCCCTATCCAACCTTATATGGTAATGAACTGGCTCAATGATGGATAGACACGGATACTTTGATCAAGTCCCTTTCCACTGTTATATGGTGGCAAATTTGTACGATGAAGGATAGACACGCAGAATGACATACTTTTATAATGGAACTTATCCACTCTCTTATGGGGGAAAACTGTCTCAATAAAGGATACAGTCTGGTCAGTCATTCAGCCGTCCCTTAAAGAAGTTCCGCGTCCATAATCCAAAGACCTAATTCATAGAACAGAATTAGCACCAATTTAGAAAATAAATCATAGTATACATTAAAATATGCTAGTTTCCTGCCAGACAGAAGCAGGTAACAGTTTTCAGTGATGCCGGCAAGACATCATGATGTTCCAAAAATATCAAATCCGTATCGCTGATCCATATGATTTTCGCTAAAGCCGTAATCTAGAGTAGGATGTATCTCAGTCACCTTTTGATTGTGATTGTTCATATGAACATCATGCGAATCTTGAAATACATGGGTTCATACCGTCCCTAGCTTCGGATTAAGTGGAATTAGATACAAATTACGAAACGCAACGCCATGGAACTTGCACGCTGCCCTCATATTTTGCTATCAGCATGCGATATGTATCGCCAAATTTTAGAAAACTTTGAGTGGAGGCGCTTGGTGGTATAGCCCTGTTTCATAAGTTTCTGCAATAATGTGATGCTACTTGGCGAAATATGTATAGGCCATGTGCAAGTCTCACTTACATATTCCTGTCCAGAAAGGGATAGTTTACGATGTCGAATTTGTAATCATCTCTTTTGTCGTAAAGTCGACGAGAGAGCAGGCCCGCCTCATATAAATGAGACGGACCTTCTCTTTTGGCATACTTTTATCAAGTCCCTTTTCACCTTTATACGGTGGCAAGTTTGCACGATGAAGGACAGACACGGAGGATGGCAAACTTGTATCAAGTCCCTGTTCACCCTTATATGGGGGCAAGTTTGCACGATGAAGGACAGACACGGAGGATGACATACTTGTATCAAGTCCCTGTTCACCCTTATATGGGGGCAAGCTTGCACGATGAAGGACAGACACGGAGGATGACATACTTGTATCAAATCCCTGTTCACCCTTATATGGGGGCAAGTTTGCACGATGAAGGACAGACACGGAGGATGACATACTTGTATCAAGTGCCTGTTCACCCTTATATGGGGGCAAGTTTGCACGATGAAGGACAGACACAGGGGATGACATACTTGTATCAAGTCCTTGTTCACCCTTATATGGGGGCAAGTTTGCACGATGAAGGACAGACACAGGGGATGACATACTTGTATCAAGTCCCTGTTCACCCTTATATGGGGGCAAGTTTGCACGATGAAGGACAGACACGGAGGATGACATACTTGTATCAAATCCCTGTTCACCCTTATATGGGGGCAAGTTTGCACGATGAAGGACAGACACGGAGGATGACATACTTGTATCAAGTCCCTGTTCACCCTTATATGGGGGCAAGTTTGCACGATGAAGGACAGACACGGAGGATGACATACTTGTATCAAGTCCCTGTTCACCCTTATATGGGGGCAAGTTTGCACGATGAAGGACAGACACAGGGGATGACATACTTGTATCAAGTCCCTGTTCACCCTTATATGGGGGCAAGTTTGCATCATGAAGGACAGACACAGGGGATGACATACTTGTATCAAGTCCCTGTTCACCCTTATATGGGGGCAAGCTTGCACGATGAAGGACAGCCACAGGGGATGACATACTTGTATCAAGTCCTTGTTCACCCTTATATGGGGGCAAGTTTGCACGATGAAGGACAGACACAGGGGATGACATACTTGTATCAAGTCCCTGTTCACCCTTATATGGGGGCAAGTTTGCACGATGAAGGACAGACACAGGGGATGACATACTTGTATCAAGTCCCTGTTCACCCTTATATGGGGGCAAGTTTGCACCATGAAGGACAGACACAGGGGATGACATACTTGTATCAAGTCCCTGTTCACCCTTATATGGGGGCAAGCTTGCACCATGAAGGACAGACACAGGGGATGACATACATGTATCAATTCCCTTTTCACCCTTATATGGTGGCAAGTTTGCACGACGGAAGATAGACACGGAGGATGACATACTATTTATTAGTCCCTACCCACCCTAACATGTTGACAAGCTGTCTCAATGAAGGATAGACACATGAGGATGACATAGTTTTATTATGGACATTACCCACCCTAATATGGTGGAAAACTGGCTCAATGAGAATGAAGGACAGACACGGAGGATGGCATACTTTTATCACTGACCGTTTCCAACCGCATATGTTGGCAAGCTGTCCCAGTGAAGAATAGACACAGAGGATGATATATTTTTATCATATTCCTGTCCATCCTCAAATGGTGGCAAGCTGTCCCAATGGAGGACAGACATAGATGATGATAACTTTTTATTATGGAACTTATTCACCATGATATGGGGGAAAACTGAAATGAAAAATAGACAGAGGATGACATACTTTTATCATCTTCCTATCCATCCTCATACGGGGACAAGCTTCCCCCTTTAAATGACGGATAACCGGCTCGATGAAGGATAGACACAGAGGATGACATAATTTGAAAAAGGATACAATGCCTACATTCAACGCCAAATTCTCGAAAATTCAGGACAGAGATTTTAGAGATATACAAAGGGCAAATATATTTAGATGATTAACGAAAATTCGTAATATATTCCCTGAATATTTTTATCCTTGGATTTTTTATTTACTACGGTACCCATATTTTATCCTTACATTTTTTACTTACTACGGTACCCATATTTTTGAGCTGGTTGCGTGCACGCAATTGAACTGAGTTTTTAAAAAAAAATTTACAGAGACTTTTTCCGCATACCATGGGCACACAAACCTTACGAAAATATACTGTCACATTACATACCAGCAAACAGTGGCACGGTTGCCAGCAGCAACGGTAAACACGTGAAGAGTGTATTACATGACGTCATCGTTGTACCTACTGACCCCTGTGGAATGCATCAATCCGGGCGATATGTAAACTTGTGAAGCCGGGATAAATTTCACCCCAGTCTGAGCTCTTCCATCTGTTGTAAGGAAAATACATAGGAAATATGTAGAAACAATATGGCAGTTAACCAATATAATTGAGGAAGCTGAAACTGGCATGAACATTCCGTCGAGGGTTCCGCTGAAAAAAAAAAAAAATTGTCCGCAATAGTTTTGTATGGATCTATTTTTCGTCTCTCCAATGCACATGTTGTTTGCGGAAGAATATTGAACCAGTGCGGCGGAAAATTCGGAGCATTGCTCGGAAATGTGTTTCCATGAGAAGTAATAGCCTCAGGAGACGGCCAGTCTGACACTAATTATTTGGCTCCTTGTCAAATGAGCGGATAGGTAACATGTGCACGTGTTTAGAAAAGTTAACCGTACTTTCCAGACTTGGGAAGAGTAGACTATTGGTAGTTCAACGCATGTTATAGGTTTTTCTCTATCATGGTATATTGTGTAATGCGAAATATTAGGTGAATGCGCTGTGGTCACAGACCAGATTTGCTTAATTAATTATTGTGTATTATTACATCCATGCCGTTAGGCCTTTTGAAGAGGTTACTATATGCACAGTACCGGTATAGCAGTTCGATTGGAGGTGACCTGTTGTAAAGCTGCTCCTAGAACTAAACTAAACATTACGTCTGTGAGAATGTGATAAAAACATTACATCTGTGAGAAGAATGATAGATGCACTCATGCAATTATATCATGCATGCACCATAAACCTATTTCAGATACACGAAATGTTCACACAATTGACGATACGGATAGGCCTACTTACCTAGCACCGCTTTCGGACATCTTCACAAATCGAGGAATACAAATTCGAAGATTTCCTTCACTCAAAGCTACCAAGCAGACTGCTAACAGGTGTCAGACTGCAAACAGGTGTAGGGCTATTTCCCTTCAAATTGTAGACTAAGATTTTAGTTTGTGGTGTGTCTGCTACTTGCACCCTGTTCTAGCTCTATGCTGATACACTGGATGCTTAGATTGATGAATGAAATGTTGAAAGTTTCCCACAATAACAAAAATTATAGATTTTTTTTCACGACCTCGATACCGGCGTGTTCGACTCCACCTCTGGAGTTCGTCGGAAGTGGGGAAAGAGACATCACAGATAAGCCCGGTAAGCTTCACACAGCCGAAAGGATTTTAATTTACTCGTTTCGACCATCAAGATCTCAAAACTTGAACAACATACTATTATTGAAATCTGCAATCGAAATTATATTTATTTTGCATTGTAACTTAAACAGATTTACATCTTCAATCAGAAAAGCTGGGTCCATTCATGGCGCCACGTTTTTTGAAGATGTCACCGACTGGTTGCGGTCGCCATTTTAACTCGATTAGCGAGTGGGTTACTTTGGCCTCACCAGATTCCTCGATAATGACGTCACGAATCATCCGACCGACGTTTTCCCATACCTGCATTGACCCGAATAACTTACTTGGCTCTGTCGAACGCGCTGGTAAGGTATTTTTTGTGTGTGGTTGGCATTCCTCAAGCTCCACACTATTGCATCAAAACAAGCGCTTATGTAATCAGTTGCTATGGCAACCACCTGTCCAAATACACGGTACTTCGAAACCGCTCCCTCGCCACCGCCATCCCCTCTGTTAATGGATCTTATACCATTCTACCATTTTCAACAAAGTGTAAGATATGACTAACAAATGGCCAAACTTCCGGTGTTTAGTTCGTGGCATTTTTATTCAACTTTTGGCATCCTTCACTGCTGCCCTATCAAAGGCTAATGACTGTCATCTGCGCGAACCCAATCAAATCAACTCTACACAGCTTTGAAAATAAGTATCTGGTGATATACTGAGGGGCAAATTGCCATTTTTGTTTTATTACTTATTTTTCGAATTCAACTTCAGACATTTCATTCGGTGGAAGAAAGAAGTTCAAAATTCCAAAATGTGTAATTTTAGGTACCGGTAGTCATTCAGGACAGCTGACATTCAATGATCATTGATCATGATCAGTTCCAGGTTCATGATTAGGATCAGTTCCAGGTTCATGATTAGGATCAGTTCCAGGTTCATGATTAGGATCAGTTCCAGGTTCATGATTAGGATCAGTTCCAGGTTCATGATTAGGATCAGTTCCAGGTTGATGATTAGGATCAGTTTCAGGTTCATGATTAGGAACAGGTTCAGGTTCATGATTACGATCAGGTTCAGATTCATGATTACGATCAGGTTCAGATTCATGATCAGGTTCAGGTTCATGATTAGGATAAGATTCAGTTTCATGATTAGGATCAGTTTCAGGTTCATGATTAGGATCAGTTTCAGGTTCAGGATTAGGATCAGGTTCAGATTCATGATTAGGATCAGTTTCAGGTTCGTGATTACGATCAGGTTCAGGTTCATGATTAGGATCAGGTTCAGGTTCATGATTAGGATAAGATTCAGTTTCATGATTAGGATCAGTTTCAGGTTCATGATTAGGATCAGTTTCAGGTTCAGGATTAGGATCAGGATCAGGTTCAGATTCATGATTAGGATCAGTTTCAGGTTCGTGATTACGATCAGGTTCAGGTTCATGATTAGGATCAGGTTCAGGTTCATGATTAGGATCAGGTTCAGATTCATGATTAGGATCAGTTTCAGGTTCATGATTAGGATCAGGTTCAGGTTCATGATTAGGATCAGGTTCAGATTCATGATTAGGATCAGGTTCAGGTTCATGATTAGGATCAGGTTCAGGTTGAGGACCAGTGACGTCATCATTATCAGTTTTTGAAATGAGGCCGGGGTGAAATAAGGAGCCAGCAAAGAGCAGGTTCATGATCATGATCCAAGACTCGACCAATCAGAATCTAGTATGCGACCACCATGTTTCATGACGTATGTATAATTTGTATACAATTATCAGGTTTGATCACTTGATACCACAGGTATATCTCGTGTCCATTCTTGAAGGGAAATCTACTAACATTTTTAGTTTGGCGGGGAATGGTTATGTAAAACCTTCTCTCTGCAGGGTATAAAGTCTCACGTGATCAAATCGAGTCGACGAATCTATAAAATAATATATTTACGTTATGAAACATGGCGGTCGCATACTTGATTTGATTGATCGAGTATTTAACGCGTTAATCGAACATCTAGATTTGGAGTGAAAAATACAAGAGGAGTTCCCTTTGTTTACAGTTTTTGGGTCAGTGGATTTACCCACAACAATGGATACGGGTTATACCGGCGGTACCTACGTCATGGAACGCGGTGATCGCATACTTCATTCTGATTGCTCGAGTCCACCTTGACTCTCTACCCTGATCATGGCCATGCACCTGCACTTTGCTCGCCTCTTCATTTCACCCTCAACCATCTCATTTCATCCCAAGCCCCTTCAGTTCATCTAGGCCTATTTATTTTACCCCGGGACTCCTTATTTCATTCCTGATCATAGGCCTACTGATACTCTGAACCTGACTCTGTTGGTGAACCTGAACCTGATCTTGAGCCTGAATCTCTCCTTTCTCCACTACTTACATGCATTGAATTTCAAAGTTATAACTTGCAAGTTTCAATAATTGTTTCATTTAAGTCATTTCAAATTTTTTTAAGACTGAAACGATGATTTTTAGTAAGAGTCATCTCCATGTATCAGGAAGTCTTTTCGACGTCACAATACATTTAGTACATTGTAGGAGATATCTATTGGAAAATGTTGAAAATAAAATTTAAGCGTTGAAGCATCTTTCAAAATATTTTACTTTGTATTTTGTAGTATATTACACCAGAAATTTGCTTCGTAGATTTGACTATGAAAGTGATATATTCATGCTTCAAACTACACATTTGGCATGACAAGAAGCCAAATTGCGGGCCGTATTTGCGTTATACATTCTAAGGAAGATTGGGGCGAGTAAAAACTGTGTTTCACTGCGTTTTAGTGAGAGACCAGGAATTGGGATGTGTCACTTGGTGTTGGAAACTGGACACTCCCCCTTATTCTTAAGCAAGAATGTGTACTCCTGAAAATCCTCCAAATCAGTACATGCTATGCTCTGATAAAGATCGTAAACCCTCAAGTAAAGTTTCTATCAAATGAAAGACCATTGCAAACAGTGTGGGAAAATATTTATTTTAATTTTATACGATTTTATTACACAGAGTAAACTGCAATTAAAGCATGGTATTCTATGGTGGTCTGTTGTAATCATATTTAGGTCCAGTGACGTCACACTGCCTTAATACATATATTTCAGACTTTGTATGCACTTTCCAGTGCTTGATTCAAGCTTAAGGTGTGTATACTTTGAGTTTCAACACAGACTCACTGTTCTATTGTGCATGTTTCGCCAAAATCTGGGAGATGGTGACTCACGACTGTGAAGTCAATTTGAATCTTGCATTTAATTTCCCAGATTTTGGAATATGCACATTGGAACAGTGAGTTTGTGTTGAAACTCAAAGTATACACACCTTAAGCTTGAATCAAGCACTGGAAAGTGCATACAAAGTTTGAAATATATGTATTAAGGCAGTGTGACGTCACTGGACCTAAATATGATTACAACAGACCACCATAGAATACCATGCTTTAATTGCAGTTTACTCTGTGTAATAAAATCGTATAAAATTAAAATAAATATTTTCCCACACTGTTTGCAATGGTCTTTCATTTGACAGAAACTTTACTTGAGGGTTTACGATCACTTTAATAGAGAAAATCCCTGTAGAGTTTCACTCAGTTCGGTTTCCAGCATGACGAGCGTGACGGGTTGTTATGGCATAACGGGGCTAAAACAACCGGATAGACCTACATATAATCATCCTTTTAATTATCCCATGTGTCAATTACCAACTAAATACCATTCGGTACGACAAACAATTATACATGTATATACGAATGCTTTATTTTTACTTCCCTAAATAACTCATTTGAATACAAACTTATATCAGTCTGCAAATATATTCCATTAACCCTATCCTACATGTATCTCATGAACGACAAACAATTTAGTAGTTTATCGTATACTTGGGTCTTTTGCGCCTATTTGAATAACCCCCCGAGCAGAGGATCATGGGCAAATTAAAATTGCGGCCATGTGGGTACCAGGAAAGTGAGTTTTTTTGGTCATTTTTCTTTAAAAATTCAGTTTTTCTTCGAGGAAAATTGGGCAAAAATTATTCTATTTTACAAACCTTTGTTTATTAATGTATCATGCATAGAAAACACATAAAGAAACAATAAGAAAAAATCTGACAAAGAAATCGACCAAAAATTCCGTTTTTTTAAATGACGTCTCAAGGGGAATAAAAATGACCCCCCTGTCCCCCCCCCCTCCCCTTGACAGATCCCAAAGGTCAGATAGGGTTAAACGATCAATATATTATTACAAAAAAAAAATGAAAGAACAACGCTTTCATATTACAAGTATATATACTGGGAAAACTTACTTCAAATCTAACTTTCACGACTGCTTGTAGATAGAAGCACCGGTTTCCACGTCGCTTGTCCTTTTTCTGTCGGTGTGATTTCTCTTCGAGTTAACTTCCTACAGTTAAATTTCTATAATCCTTTCAGGCATTATTGACGCGTAAGTGCCAAACTGCTGTATTTTAAGGACTAGTGCCCCTATACACTACGGGTATGTTATGAGACAGACAGCCCGGTTACTGTACGCATCTGCAATGCAAGAACAGCCATACAGTGTGAATTACACAGATGTCTTTCAGAGTTTTAGTTTGTACAACGTAAGCGTTGATATTCGTATAGGCGTGGCCAGTATAGCTAGAGTGTCAAACAACCCCTGAAATCACCCGTGAGCGTGTATATACATTTGCTATAGTCGTTGCCTTATTTCGAGAACTCAGGACAAAAACATAAATAAATAAACACTAGCCACACTGAAAACTCAATACAATACCGTCAGTGTATATAGGTTGAGTTGCCTTTTCTATGAATGTATATAACAAAAGATGAAAAAGTCGTTGATTCATAGAAATATCTCATTCAGCAAAAACCTTAACAGAGTTGACTTTCTTGGCCGTATAAGCCACATTGTCGAATGATAGCGTCGTCATATATCGTCGTACAGTGGAAGCAGCTGATCTGTACGCCGGGATTCTGCGCATAGCGAGCAACCATGGTAGAAATAGTTCAGTTATAATTGAGAATTACAGGTATGGTTTTCCTACAAAGTTAGGATACTCATTTTTCACGTGGCTAATATTTTTAGCGGCAAATAAATACTTTACAACAGTCAGTTTTGTCTCTCATTGAGATATTGCCCAGTCGCATGTCGATGACAATTTTCTTAACGCGGGATGTACAGTGACTGAATGTTTGGTGTCACACAATACGTGGGAAAACGTATAGCATATGCGAGAACCCAGTCAAATCAAATATCGCTGGAGATTTGCCTGGGCCTGCTTTTTTCCAAGTTGTTTTGGATCTGGATGAGTTGGTTGAGAGTATATATTTATTAATTATCATATCATGATCAATAACTGACCAATCCAAGCTTCTATGGGAACCATTTTGTGATAAATCGTTCTCAGAATTGACCACGTGAGTTATCTCCCGTCCCCGACACTTTGAACAAACGCACACGGGTAGCTATAGGCCTAGGTCAATAAAGTGGACCATCAAACTGGTACAGATATACCTGTATTAAGAGACATGCACATCAATTTTATCTCTATGTAAATGTACTCGCTTCGAGAAAGTGGAGAATCATGGAACTTAAATTTTTTTTTTATTTCTATAATTTATTGAAATATGCATCTACCGTCAAATATCCCATAATCCAGGCATCTGTGCTCTGGTTCACGCTAGCTCGCCTGGGTTTTTGTAAAAGAATTTTGACGGTGTAGGCCTAAGGTACGGATATATTGAACAGAATCTTATTTACAAGCCATGGTTAAATTCTAACCTGTTTATAATATGCCTGACCCTGCACAAGTCCTGGATGCCCCTGCGAAGTATTCAATGCGGTTTCCATGGACGTATGACGAATAGGTGAAAGTATGCGTGGTCACTGAAAGCATTAGATCCACCGAGCGTATGATTTCAGCATATAACATAATCAAATATACGATGAATACCATTCTGACTTAAGGTCTCGAGCGTTCGCTTTCAGAAAATTCTGACAACCTTTTAATTTTTGACTAATTCTGATTGCAACTACGGGATAACATCAGGTATATGTCATATATTTGTCGATAAGTATGGATTTTGGCAATTGAATGAGATTGCAGAATTTACGTCAGGATCGGAGTAACAACTTGAATTAATTGAAGCAAGTTTCAGATGCTAATGACTTACAGGTTACTTATTATAGACATTCCAAACCCAAAGGCTATTCGCAACTTTTCGGGAATCTCCGGTGACATATATCCTCCAAGAACATGTACTTATATTGGTCATCTGACTTTTGAATAGATCTTGGAAGATCCGAAAACAAAAACATGACGTCACTGCTACTGTATATATAAACATGCGACACGTTCAATTTTAAACCTAATAAATTGTTATTTTATATATTCGTCGGCCATAACATACATGACTGTCAGTACATTCGACATATTTGACATCGGTGATGTATAATTTGCCGATCAACGACGTTATAGTGGGCGGATAAGTGTCATTTAAGGGGGCAATACTTCACATGGTGATACATGCATGAAACGTGGCACACATATTCTCATCGGGTCATCATTCAAGAACACCATTTGGTCCGCTTGAAAATCCAAGATGGCCGCCATTTACTCCTGTTAATTTTAATTTTCAACACCTAAATTGATAAACAATTTTTCTAAACAAGCTGAAGCTAACCCTGCTATTTGAAAATCCAAAATGACCTCCATATTCAAGATGGCCACCATTTCTCCGATTACTCGATTCGATTTTGATTCTGTCTGTGGAAATTTATATCATTCTGAACATGTTGACATTATCTGAATCATTCCGAGATACACTCGAAGCTTGAAATGATCAAATCGATCCAAGATCCTTTATTCTTTAAAGTGATCGTAAAACCTCAAGTAAATTTTCCATCAAATGAAAGACTTGAAACAGTGTCGGGATTTTTTTTTGGTCATTTTTTACGATTTTATTATACAGAGTAAACTGCAAATAAAGCGTGGTATTCTATGGTGGTCTGTTACATATATTTCAAACTTTATATGCACTTTCCAATGCTTGATTCAAGCTTAAGGTGTGCATACTTTGAATTTCAACACAGATTCACTGTTTCAATGTGCATGTTTTACCAAAATCGAGGACATTAAATGCAAGATTCAAATTCACTTGGCACTTATGAGTTACCATACAAAAAGTGGTAGTAAATCTCCCAGACGAAATGAAGGTCAAATGAAAGACAAAATTCAGCTGTATCCAAAAATATTTTTACTTCATTTTTGTGATTTTTCCCAACCGGGTTAAACGTACTTGAATATTTGTATGGTAACTCATAAGTGCCAAGTCAATTTGAATCTTGCATTTACTTTGGAAACTTTACTTGAGGGTTTACGATCACTTTGAACTAAAATACATGATAAAAAAAAACCATAAGTCGGAATTACCCAGACGTTCGAAATACTGTACACATTAATTATTTCAAGTTCACAGAACTGTCGTGTATTTCTTACCAATACATCAAATCAACAGCAAGTAATTTATTAAATAGTGCAGAGCCATGAAAGAGCGGCCTTGAATAAATACACGTTCAGTGCCTACACATTTGTCTGTAATTCGTCGATCTTCACTATTACACCATGCAAACATATCCTGGCTGGTATCATGAATAGAGTATGTAATATTCCAAGAACTACTCCTGATGAAGAGACCAAAATATACTGAACCGATGAATATCGTCCTCATGGCCGACCAAAGTATAATCCTTAGTGCACTTGAACAGTGAGAAATTGAGTGGCGAAACGAGAAAAAGTAGAGTTTATACGACTGACCGACTGGGTGGATCTTCCCAAAGGCAACATACCCTTCCCCAAGCTAAGCAAACACGAGGGACGCCATCGTACAAGAAGTAAATTCACTATTGTTCCAGCCTCAAATGATGTAATAGTTATATCTTGCAAAAACATGTATAGTTGAGTATAGCTAATCCACCTACATTGTATTTCTGCATCGACTTACTCCTCTGGAATTACCTTGGAAGATCTATTTAACAAACACAAGCAACTCCAGTTTCCCTTTGGACCACTCATACCGATATACCGGAGGAAAGTGTCCCCGAATCCAAGATGGCCTCCATGATTTATTTATGTGTTTCTGCTTAACAACTGCATCATAAGTTAGTAAATAATAATCTGATGTGAAATAAATAGCTTTTGCCCACCCTTTTTCTAGCAGAAAAGCAGGAATTTTGAAGAAAAATGAAGAAAACATAACTTTTCTGGTACATAACTTAATTGCCATGTTGAATATACTCATGATCCTCTGCTTGTGGGGATATGCAAATAGGTTCAAAATCTCCCCAATATGATAAACTACAAATTCACGGAGTCTTAGGTCTCAAGTATTTGTCGTTCCGGAGATAGGAGCAAAAAAACAAAAAAAAACAAGAGAGAGGGGTAGGAGGAAAGTGCACCCCGCCCCGGTTCTCCTCCCTCCCCAGACCAGCTAGGTGTAACAAGATCCGTGAGAGGGTATTAAAAAATACTCAAAAAGTCTTCGAAAGAACTAGATTTATACATAGATGTAACGACACATACTGTACAGACACGTATTCAGTAAAAACTTCCCGACTCTCTATACTACTATTCTTCATCGGGACTTCATTGAGCACCTCAGTATACATTGATAATATTGGTGCTAGATAAACTGGTCACTGGTATATTGATGTCAGAAACCAGAACGCTTTATTCGGTTCTACTGTACGTACACGATATCCTTCTTGCGATCTTTCTGTGTTGATAGATTTACAAAAAATTGATGTGCAATTCGTTAACACCATAATATACCAACAGCGTTTTGGCACCCCAGTGGGTATAAATTGTTTATAAATTTTGGCTGATCTATATCAGTTTCACACAGACCGTCTGTATGTAACTATTTCAAAGTTCGGTCCTTCTCATTCAACAAACGCTGTTTAGACGATCTCCTAGCTTTGGATAATTCCAATTTGAAGGAAAAGTATCCGCCTTCACTGGACTGCTTCATATTTGTACCGATATTTTTTTTGTTTTTAAATGAACAAGGCTTACTCTCAAACCGAGTGTACGATAAGAAAAACGATTTCAAATTTTGATACAGTTAACTATCCATTTCTGTATAGCACTATTTCAGAAGGACCTGAATATGGTGTGTGCATATCTCGCCTAGTTGTATTTGCTAAATCCTGTGAAAAATGTGTTGATATCGATCAACGCAACACAAAATTATTGACCAAACTTGTCACACGCTATTCCACCTCCATTTTAAGTTTTTTTTTCTAAGTATGTTCAATCTCAGAGTTCGGCGGAAAAAAGTTTTCAGGATCTCTGGTGCTACGTCACTTGTGTATATAATTTCGCTGTATCCGGGGTTGAATGCCGTGGCTTACATCTGACAGTGTCCAAATGAACAGTCACAAGCAAAGCGTGATGGAGATAAAAAAAAAGTTTAAAATAAAGGAAACGATATGAAAAAAAAAATGAAAGAGTACTCCCCTGTATTTCCCTTAAAAATACATAACTAATTCAGTCTATTCTTCTTCGCGCAGAAAGATTCTCTTTTCTTCAAAAATTTCTTCGAGTTGTTTTCAAACCTTGGCTTGAGCTGGGGCTTCTGATTGTTTCTTCCTTCTGTATGGCTCCAGTGATATGATTACCAGCTTCACCAGCTGCAATAGGAAATAATGGTGCCAAATTTGCCAAAAATATGGAATATAGGTAAATTTAAAAAAAAAATGTTGGCAAAAATAGGGAGACAAAAACATATAGGGGAAAATGGGACCACAAAAATGTTATCCTAAAATTGATTTAACCCTACCAGGTCTGTGGGGAACAATTGTGGCCCCGCTACCAAACTTTTTATTCCATCTCCGGAACGACAACATCTTGAGAGCTGACAATCTGTGATTTTGTAGCTTATCATATTGGGGTCATTTTGAGCCAGTTTGAATGACCACCCGAGCAGAGGATCACGGGTAAATTTAAAATGGCGTCCATGTGGGTACCAGAAAAGTTTCTTCAAAATTTCTGCTTTTCTACGAGGAAAAGTGATGGGCAAAAATTATTTTATTTCACATCAGGCTATTATTTACTAAATCATCATGTATTTTTTGGCGAAGAAATGATAAATAAAAAAATCGAAAAATCTGACTGAAGATTCGACAAAAAAATGTCTTTTTTGGAAATAGCCTCACTGTGACGTCATCACAGCGGCCATCTTGGATTCCATTTTCTGTGGCAAGTTTCAGCCCGCTAGCTCAAGGGGTAAGAAAAATATCAGGCGGGGCCGAAATGCCCCACCCCGGCCTGGATAGATCACAATAGCCCAGAATAGGGTTACGAGCACAAAGCTTAAGGACGAAACTTAGAGTACATGGAGAGAGAAGAAAAAACAAACAACTATATCAAACAACAAATGTTCATAACAGATTACTATTTCAATAGACGTATACATTGATATTTGTGGATTAAGTTATTAAAGACAATCCATGACAGGATGCATATCAATCAAGTGAACGGTCTCCTCGTCAGAGGTTTTTGTACAGTTCTCCGTCATCCAGCATTCTGGCACCGGTCTTTATATAAAATATACTCATCCATGATTTCACCGTTATCACCCTATCCTATATGAAAATGAAAATTGCATTTGGGCGACTTATGCTTGTAAAGTGCACGTGACCGATTTTCAATTTGCAGTGCATTTGCTCTGTTTATACTTAATTTGCAGTGCATTTGTTCTGTTTATGATAGGCCTAAATCTTGCTGTTAAACAAATAGACTACCACCTTGTTTTGCGTAAATTAAAATAACTAAAGCAGATTGAAATCTTCATATATTAACATTATAATCTAATCCAGTGGAACGGGAGAGTGTTCTCTAGACTTGTTCAGTATGAGACGTCACGTAATCAGTATCCAATCGTCGCCACGTATACAGTAGACAAGTCGTTACGTATTCAGTAACCGATAGTCGTCACGTATTCAGTAACTGATAGTCGACGTATCAAACGATCGGTCTACAATGTTCACGACGTCTATGACCCATATGATCACGTGACATTTTCTTGTCAACATGTCTCTACAGATGTTGGCGACTTGTTCAGTGGAAACTTCTGGGCGACTTGTTGAATGGCTTTGACTATAGTGTCGGGATCCTGAGCCCCGGAGAACATCCGCTGACCGTTCATGAAGAAGCAGGGCACCCCTGAAGATGAAGGGAAGGCAATTGTAGATATAGGTTTCGTATTCTGCCTACATGAGACTGAGGTCCCCCATATATGATTTGCTTTGTATATGGGATGGTGAACACTATTACGTATCTATGTGGGGGGGGGGGAATTCAGCGATAATGACTTCAAGTAAATAACTACGCGAGTTTTCGAGGATTTGTGCCGTCTATTTTTGTCAAACTGTGTCTTCACCTCTGCTGATAATATAAAATAAATTTCCCAGAAGTGAAATCGGACTGATCGATAATCCTAATGGTTCGTCGAACTGTTTGGGGCTCTATCTGTTCTATTCTCTATTCCCGCGGCCAGTTTTTCGATGTAAGGGACGCAACTCTGCTACAGACTTCCGTACAAGCTTCGCCATCACCAGTCCTGGTAAAACTTTTCACCGAAATATTGGAGAAATGTAGTTTTCAAATTTGACTCGGTCCGTGTAACCTTGCAAAGTTCAATTTTCGTTTTTCGTTTTTGTTTTCTCAAAATCGAAAAATAAAATTTGACCATCAATTTTCAATTTTCGTTTTTCCTTTCTGTAATCTTAAAATAAAACTAGAGCCTAAGGCACTGAAACGGGTCTATTAAAATGTCAAAATATGCTGTTGAAATAATTCCACAAACTCTTTGATGTTCAGTCCCATGGCGAAGAGCCACACAATTTGTCCATTTCTCTCAACAAGGATCTCTATTGAATTAGTGTAATTGTACATGTAACACATATATATACTTCAAGAAATAACTTGTGACAGAATCTTTCTTTATTATGAAACCGACTTAATGAAAGGATAAATAATGTCTTCTCTGCATGTTACCAATATTTCCTAAAATATTTTACTTTTCCAGATTATAGAAAGCATATCCTTCAGCAGTAAATAACAAATAATCAGTATTGAGATACAATGTAAAATCCTTATGGTTAGATGGACTGGAGCTATGCTGGGATGCATCCTCTCATGGCATCATACTATATACATGTACCTCCTCCTGGCAGTACACCCCCAGTTTGGGTGATTACAAATTCTGACAATAGTAGAATGCCAATTATACTGTGCAGATCAGCCTGGTACATGCAGGTCACTTCTGTTTAAACATGATGACTCGGAGTTTGACCATATCAATTGAACCTATCCAGCCGAGTAAACCTAGGTTGACCTAGGTCATGCATGTGTGTGCATCTAAATGGTATAGACGTGTGGTGGAGGAGATGTTTGTGTGTAAGTCCCTAAGTTACATATGCTGTGAACGCAATTTTGCAAGAATGGGAGCCTAGAAAATTAGAATTTCTTGCCAACATGTCAAACATATGATAAGTATGCCGTAAACTATTTTTTATCAGTCAGCGATTTATGACATCCTCTCAGAAAAACTCTCTAAGGCAACCCCTGATTTGTATCTATATTGTATTCATGCTCTAAAACAAAAAAACTCTGTGAAAATAACATCTGAACATACATAAGAATATCTGAAAATATTTAACTTCACTAATGTAGACCAGGCAAAATCTAGGCAAAATAGTTGACCAAACTATCTGCAGTAGCTGAATAACTTGAGGACCCCTTTCTTCTGCTCTTCTTCTCAAAGCCGGGCAACGGTACTACTTGTGTTCAAGTTTTTCATCAGTGTTAGACAGGACCATTAGACGCGGGTCTACATCGTCCCGTGAAAAATTAATTTTCAATTTTCGTTTTTAATTTCTGTAATCTCAAAGTTAAAAATTGAAATTTGACCGTCATTTTTCAATTTTCGTTTTCGTTTTGGTTTCTCAAAATCAAAAATCGAAATTTGACAGTCAATTTTCAATTTTCGTTTCTTGTTTTCTGTTTCTCAAAATCAAAAATTTAAATTTGACAGTGAATTTTCAATTTTCGTTTTACATCGCGCAAAAAAAGAAAATCAAATATTGAAAATCGTCTCCACTTGTCCGTTTTTCGTTTTTTGATTGTAACTTAGATGTATCAATGTTAAGTTCCCACCCGCAAGAGTTATGATGTCACTTTCGGTCCGCGGAGTAGTATGGAGAGCGCAAATCTGGTTGTTTAAGCAGGTGTGGGGTGAAAGACATGGGAGTTTCACTGTACCTATCCAGGTTTCAGATAAACAAATAATACTTTCATGATAGATTTTAGCCACGCATTCCATGAAGAAAGTTTGGAAAATGTAATAAACAGTCAGCACTGTATATCGTTGCATCTGCAGGTAGCATTAATCAGTAAACCACGATCTTTAATATTTGCTTACATAGTTAAGAGAAGTAACCAAACACGAGTGACATCTCTTCAACGCTTCGTTTGAATTTACAGGGGATTTCATAACAGTTTACCGGTTGTAGCTGATGTGATGTTTACAAACATGCCATGTTGCTCTGTCAAGTGCGAAGATGGACAGATCTGTCATGCTGATCTCTGATTGGGTAATGGGCTTTCAAACAGCCACTCAGCCAGTGAGAATCATATAAACACATCAAATGAGATAAACATATTATTAGATGTTAGCAACTTCAGATAGGAGGTGCAAAGTTACATGTGATGTTTCTGATCATATGTTCATATTCTTGTCACTGAAAGATATCTTGGTAAACTATTATGAAATCCCCTGTAAGTTATATCTCGGAAAATATATTTGCCGAACTGTCCTTCACGCACTTTCCACGAACAGATTATCCTAAAATTGATTTAAGAGCACAAAGATGGAGGAATAACCTTGAGTACATGAAGAGAGAAGAAAAACAAACAAATATGTCAAGAACAAATGTTCATAAGCGATTACTATTTAAATGAACATGTACACTGACATTTGTTGGCTAAAATTATTAAAGACAATCCATGACAGGATGCAAGCATATCAATCAAGTGAACTGTCTCCTCGTTAGAGGTTTTCGGACCGTTCCCCGTCATCCAGCATTCTGACACCGGTCTTTATATAAAATATACCCGTACCTGAATTCACCGTTATCACTCTTGTGGTCGTTTTAAACATCACAATTAATTTAAAATTTACAAATAAACATTCAGCTTATAGCGGATAAGATTGGTTGCAGATTCACAGATGAACTTGCTGCTTGCATCACATAATACTTTTAAACGTATCAACCGTCCCATTTCCGATACCCACAACCGGTTACTCAGGGTAGGGGACGTAACTCTGCTACAGACCTTCTTGCATGCTTCACCAGTCCTGGTAAAACTTTACGCCGGAATATTGGAGAAATGCAGTTTTCAAATCTGGCTCTCACCAAGATTGATGAGGAGATGTGACATAAGATAAACTGAAGCGTTGGGGTGATAGGCCTATATCCGATATGAAATTGAAAAGCGCATTTGGCTATTTATCCATGTATAGTGCACGTGATCGATTGTTAATCAACCACTCGCATAAAATTCAATTAATCCTTTAACAAAGAGCTGCATCGAGACGCGGTTCGCATAGCGGGTCGTTCATTCCATCTCTTCCCTATCTCCTAAGCGTACAAAATAGTTTGAATCGGTGACAACTGATTATATTCGAACTGAAGTTATAAATGTTCCTATAAAGACCCTTTTCTCGGGAAAGTAACATATTTTTATCCAAAGTCATCATATTTACACAAGTTATCAATAGTTTAAAAAAACCCGCCCCAAGATAAGAAAGACAGTCAACGAACGAACCGCTATGTTGATGCACCCTGTCGGTGCTATCGACACAGCTCTTTGTTAAAGGATCAACTTAAATTATTAGTGCAAGTCACGGATTTGTGCATTTGAACTGTTTCTGATTACTCTGGTTATTAATAAAATATCACCTTGTCTTGCACAAATTAAAAATGTCGATAGCACTCCCAGATTGTAAACTTCATGTATTCATATGATGAACAATATATTTTATTATGAGGCCCGGGAGAGTGTTTCCTTTGTCGACGAATTCAGTATCCGACGCTCTTGACTTATTAAATGATCGGTCTACAATGTTCACGACGTCTAATTTCCCGTATGATCACAGATTCCGTTATCAATATTATATATGTCTACAATGTTGGCGACTTTTTCAAAGGAAACTTCAGGGCGACTTGTTGAATGACTTTGACTATAGTGTCGGGATCCTGAGCCCCGGAGAACATCCTCTGACCGTTCATGAAGAAGTAGGGCACCCCTGAAGTTGAAGAGAAGGCATTTTGTAGATAGGGCCTACATGTAAATGTATGTTTTATGTGTTGGTCCCCCATATATGATTCGCTTTGTTGGATTTAGGTTGGAGTATGTGGGTGGTGAATGTGTGTGTGTGAAGAAGGGGGGGGGGGGGGGGGGGCAACGATAATGACTTGTTCACTTCAAATTGAGACAAAAAATCAGACAGCGAAATAGTCCCGTGTTAAAAATTCTGAGAAAATGACATGTTAGCAAAAAAAAAATCAGATAAAAGATTCTAAATTCTGAAATTCTCTAAGATTTCTAAAATAATGATTTTAGCAAAGTCGAAGAGATTTCAACTTTTTATATAATTCAGTTACTTACCCGTAACTCCTTGTCTGGACCAATTCTTTGCCTTCTCGTGTGCTTTGTCAATCTGTGTTTGATCAGCGATGAGTTTCTTGACTTCAGCCTTATCCAGCCCGGACTTCTCGGCTATGGACACCAGGGCACCGTCGTCAAGGAACACCCCATCGGTGAAATATGCCTGAGCAAGTAAATGTATAGCACTTATACCATTTTAGCAAAAATATCAACAGCCTAAATAGAACGTTTTAAATTCAACTTTGAAAATCGCCCCTGAGATCTAAGTGTCGCTGCACTACAAACAGCGAGGCAGACTCTCAGTATATTTTATAAACTTATATACAAAAGACAGATTATGCAACTGCTGACGATGTTACAAGCTACACTGTAAATACATCGGACGTCGACGTGTTCTGTGAGTGTTCAAGATTGAATACGCGTGTTAAAGTTGTGAACACTTATGTTAGAGTTTAGAATGCTATCGTTCAAACTTTGAATGCGTGTGTTAAAGTAATGAACCACATGCAGCATAATGTGTTCTGCATTTGAATCCCTGCGGTAATGGTTTGAATGCGTTCAAAATTGAACATGGAAGTTAACAACTTGAACACAATTAAGCGTTCAATGAGTGTTAAAATTTAGGCGTTTTAATCATTGAACACCTCAGTTTACAGTGTATAGCCACCAAACATAACTACGAATTTCGGTAAACGACACCACTCCGTCAAAATGTGCGGTATTCGATATTCTCTTGGCCCAACTGGTGCTGCGAGCACTCACAGCTGATCGGAATTCACGCCAATCACCAGTCATTGAGAATTCTGGTCAAAGTGCGCGCCCAAGCGTACTTCGGCATTAGCTAATCAACGCTTTGAAGTCTGTAAGTAAGCCTCCATGTGTTTGGTCGTCTGCATTCATGATAGCACCGTGGACAATTTTAAACAATAATTTCTGATGGCCCCACCAAGGCGTAAAACTTTTTCTATGTTAGCTTGCCAAATTTATATTAATTGCTATATTTTCACCCTTTGGACCCTCGACCGTCGCCACTCTGTGGAGCAATATTGTATAAGCCTGTTTCCTCAGGCTGTCACGTGATCTCAACCAACCGAGACAATTAGATTATTCATGACGTAAATGAGAATTTCAATGAACTGACTAACGATATGGGTGGCTGATTTACACGACCTCCAACTGGTGATGCGTGAAGCACGAAATATTGTTTTCAGCGCTCGAAATATAGACGACATATCCCACATTCAGTATTCATCCGACGTTCAAAACAAGTTTTCCCAGACAACAATCGAAAGTTTTAGAGAGTTAGCACTAATTCCAAACTGACGTAAAATATTTTTTTTTTTTTTTTTTTGCGAGATTAAGACTGGATGTCCATTGTACTTTGGACGTCAAACAGATACTTGGACTAAACATACCATTCTTATGAAAATGCGACTGGGAATCACCGGAAGTGCACTGCGAAAATTATAGGGGTCGCTACTACATTGTCCCCAATAATCATGGATCGATACTGAACCGAGTATATTGGGTCGAATTTATTTCGACCTAAAGAATTTTGAGAGGAAATTCGACCAAATAATGTTGACTGCATCAGGCGTATATCCAAAATTACTGGATCGAAAGTGACCAAAATTGTTCGGCTCGTTTCGACCCAATCACTCTGAAGTGCTACCGTACAATTTCATTTGTTGATTGTCTATGATTAGTCTCCTGAGTGTCTTTGACTGGAAGATGAAAATGCATGGTATAATATAGCTAAGATTCATAGCGTCTCCCTTCCCTCAACGCTATGCCGACGACAAATACATTTCCCTGGTGGTAATTCGAACATCTCCATGGCGCACTTATTATTTCCTTTGCGCCCTATTGGACCTTCATTAACTTGAGAAAATGGGCCGCCATGAATAAAAATACCATAATCGATGTTGTGAATCGGTCTATTATGACGGAAATGCCCATCTTCTTGACCCTCGATTTCAGGTGATTTTGAGGCTCCATAGGGATAATTTTAACGTCTGTAATTAATATATGACCGACGAAGGGCCATTTAGTCTGCCATTTCTGTATTTTTATTCATGGCGGCCCATTTTCTCAAGTTATTGAAGGTCCAACAGGGCGCAAAGGTAATAATAAGTGCGCCATGGAGATGTTCGAGTTACCAGCAGGGAAATGTATTTGTCGTCGGCATAGCGTTGAGGAAAGGGAAACGCTATGAATCTTAGCTATGGTGATGGTTGATTGTCTATATGCTTAGCCTCCTGAGAGTCTTTGACTAATTGAAGATGA
This sequence comes from Hanleya hanleyi, assembly GCA_036873755.1. Taxonomy (NCBI): domain Eukaryota; kingdom Metazoa; phylum Mollusca; class Polyplacophora; order Lepidopleurida; family Hanleyidae; genus Hanleya; species Hanleya hanleyi. The sequence goes on from JAVTVY010043826.1 coordinate 125,962, forward strand.
AAGTGCATGGTATAATATGTATATGCACTCTACTGGTGTAAAAGGAAGGAATGCCCGTTAGGAAAGAATGTCCATCTCCTATATAACCTAGCTAGGACATATTTCGCTGATTTGCAACTCAGTTAAGACATAGGGTAGGTATTAGGACTCCGACGCGAACTGAACTCTTGAACATCCCTACCTCCCAGTTGAAATCCTGCCTATATTAAAATGGGCACTGCTCAAGTCAGAATCACCAGTGATTTTCATAAAAAAATCACCAGAAATTTTCATCAAAAGTAGGTCAGCTCAGAACTTGCTGGTAACAGTCCCCCAATGCACGTTCATGCTAAAAATCAAGTTCTAATGTCAACGGTTCTCCTTATTTTGCCGGAGAAAGGATTCGGATAGACTCACTGACTGACTCACTCATTACCGGACAATTTGCAAATGAGAGCCTACTTCATAGGAAAAGGCCCCCTATTTTCCTAGAGAGAAAAATATGAAAATAGACATTGTTTTCTGAGACATTGTTTACTTTCACATCGGTACCACGACAAACCTCGAATAATCTCTCGGCCACATCATTTTGATATTTTCCACCGTCTTTGTCTTTCGCATACTCTAAAAGCACATGTGATTTGAGAGTGTTCGGAGTTTTGTCAGGCCTCTTCTTCAAGTCTATTCCCACTTTTGCCATCGCCTCTTTCAGCATAACCACCCTGAAGCGAGAAAGAAGATGAGAACAACATGCTTCCTGTCAGTAACGATAAGGTACCATATTTATGACAAGCCGTTTTGGTGTTTGTCCGTTTATTTTGGATATCTTAATATCTTTTTTTTAATAACAAAAACAAATGTACGCCGTTTTGGTATTTATTCGTTTATTTTCGTTACATAGAAAAATCATTTTAGATATCAAAAATTCTTATTTTGTTACAAAAAAATGTTTTTCAATCAAAAGAATTTTTGATATCAAGAATCGATTGTTTGATATCAAGAAACGATTCCTTTTTATATAAAAAATAGATTGATATTATTTTCATATAAAAAAAATCTTTTCCTGATACAATTTTTTTTATATGAAAAATACACGAATGAACACCAAAACGGCTTGCCGATACGTACACCAAGGTAAATGTTGGAGAACTTCCTAACTGTGTATACCAAAACTAAGATAAATGTAACTCCGATGATTGAAGTATATATATGTTCTGTATGCAATTCTGATGATGGCATAAATTATAGCCGAAATATAGAATCATATCACGTACCACCATGACTTCAATCTTCGGAGTTACATTTATCTTAGATTATGTTAAACTAATCTGTGGAACAACTGATATACCAATACCATGCGCTCAATAGAATAGTACACCATTCAGTCAAAGGTATAATACCTGCAATCTGGTACCGTACTTGTTTAACATAGCTACCGGATGAGTGATGGTTTCCACACCTCTCTCATCAACAGATACAGGAGGATTGCATATCTCCACCATATAAAATTAGAACAACTTTACGATTTTAAGCACCGACAACTTCTCACGTAAACTGTATAGTAGAATTTCGTTACTGTTTCTGTCTATGCTTTCTTATGGGAGATAATTTTCATCTATAGTGATAACTGTGATACATGCACTGAAAAAAAAATCCTTAAAATTTAAGGAATATTCCCCGACAGCGGAATATTCCAAAAATTTAACAAGAAATATTACGTAGCATGTTAAGGAATTTCCTTAAGATGGTGGGGAATATTCCTTAGTCATGTTAAGGAGTATTCCGCTGGTGTAATAGTCGGGGAATATTCCTTAATTTTTTTAGGAATTTTTTGTGTGTGTGTTTATCATAATGAAAAGTTTGGGAAATTTAGATTGAAAATATGCCATTTATCACTGATGATTTACACTCTCCCTTACAAGGGGATGCACTGGTCCCATCACCCTCATCACCCTTTTTCATCACCTCTAAAGGGTGATGACTAGGCATGATCACCATAAAAAGGTGATGGACAATTATCATTTTTTTCTGGCTGTGTAGAAACGAAATTCTACCATTCAGAAATTCAGGTGAGAAGATGAACAGCAGGTCACGAGTCAATCAATTGTTTTAAATTTATATCGGGAAATTCGGATAACTCGGATACACTATCTGAAACAAATATCCTTCTTTTCTCTTCTGGTAGAAATCAAATTACAAGTGGGAAGAGGTGCCGACAAACTGACTGCGTCACATGACTTCACAGAATTCATATGTACAAAAGAATCGACAACGACAACACATCCACCTCGGGCAAAACTGATATAAGGATGAATATAAAGGTAAATGCAATCAAAGTCAACAAAATGTGTAGGGATAAAATGATGGTTTATCATAACCAGGTTAGGGGAATCCCGCTCTCTAAAATGGAGGTGAAAAGGGTCGTTTTCGCTCAATATATCAGTTCACATAATGAATTAAGCAAAATCCTCTTGAGGCCTCTTGACAGACATATCTATCCGCATTAAATGGTAGTAAAAAAGTAATTGTCATCTATAATTTGCATAATAATAGGCCAAACATCCTTCGCGCTGTTTAAACAACATTGGCCGGTTCTTCACATGGCAAATTAATTTTATGACATGGAACAATAGATAAATGAATGCGCCTGAAATTTTGATGCATTGGTTAAGAAGGAATCAAAAGTTATTGAGCAAAAACGCCTTTTTTACCTCCATTTTAGAGAGCGGGATCCTAACCTGATAACGTCACACAGTTGTCTCCCATTTCTACCTGAACGATCCATGGGGTCATATACAAAAGGTCTCCAAAAATTTGAGTAGTTCACTAAAAAAAAATCCAATTTTAGCATTTTATTCAAATGAATATTTGTCCTTATGTTAAATCGTTCTGAATCATTCTTCTATTGTTTTATCTGCTAAAATCATAAAGTATTGACTGAAATCATAGAGTATTGAGTTTTCTTTAAAACTGTTATGTCAGTTATAATATTTTAGTCGTGAAATATTCAAATTTGGGGTTTGGAATTCAGGTTTGATCAGATTTTGCACCTAATTATCGGTGACAAAACAGATCCATTTGTACCACGATGGAGTGCCCAATCAAACCAAACCAAACCAAAACATATCGCAAGCTGCACCGGTCGACACAGCATCCTGTGTTCAGGAATAAGCAATGCCAAAGACGACGGCCGCTCGTTGATTATCCCCCTTGGTACCCTCATGGTAGGTAGACGGTCAATAAGTTGGCCTACTATCACATATTCGCCCCCGAACTCACTATGTGGGAAAATGACCGCCTAAGTACCGTCAACACGGAAATAGCCAAACATGAAGCAACTTGAAATGTGAAGATGACATACTGAAACCTACTTCTGATCTTCACACCTACCTTGGATTATTCTCATCAAACTTAGCACTGGGGGACCCCTCGGGCGGGGTCTGGGGTCGGAGGAGGAAGGGTTCCCAGCGGACACGAAACTCAAACCGATCTTTGAGTTCGGTCATAGCCGTCTCCAGCTTCCTCTTGCCGACCCAACACCAGGGTCAGATAACGTCGCTGACGATGTCGATATGAAAATCTTCTTTACTGGCAACCGTTGCAGCCATTGTCGACTGTTCCAAGCTTTCCCTGGCGCTTCTGAACACGAGAGTCCTCACAGTTCCTATTATCCTGATCAACCCAGCCATAACTTGCTGAGTCACGGCAGAAAGGGTTAAGGTCGGTTTGCGAGGCGAATAAACGAGGTTCTATACGGGTAACATCAGATATCGCTAGATACATATTTAAATCCGCGTAACCAAACAAGATTAAGAAACCGATAATATACATACAGTTTTCTCATGACCAACAATAACAGCGAATTCCTATAATATAATAAAGTGTATATATTTCTATATCTTCTGTTTTGCCTAAATTTACGAAAATCTAAATCATTTGCATGTTCAGTGAAACTTCGCCTTGAATTAATGCAGGTTTTAAATAGGCATATATCAGGACATCTTCACAAGTCCAGTTAAATCCTAAATCCTCGCAGAGAACAGGTCAAGCGATACACTGGCTCGCGAGGATGATATGGGGAAAGGCGGGACAGCGAGTGCTGTCGGCAGGAAAAAAACGTGGTTTAAATGGTCTCCAGACAGAATGATAAATGTGATAATTGTTTAGCATGCGATATGTATCGATTGGAGGCTTTGAATGGAGGCGCTTGGTGGTATAGCCCAGTTTTACAAGTTTCTGCAATAATGTTTTGCTAAAATCATCACATCTAACACAGGATCTAATAAATGCTACTAGGCGAGATATGTATACGCCATATGCAGGTCCCACTGAAATATTACTGTACAGAAAGGGGTTGTTTACGATGTCGAAAATGTAATCGTTTGTTTTGACATAAAGACGACGAGAGAGAAGGCCCGCTTCATTTTTATAGAGATGTAAGTCTAAATATGATGTGCCGGTAGGGCTATCTGTATTTTCCTTCAAATTCATTGAAGGTGGATATATATCCCTCACTGCGTCATTTATATAGCGATTATCCACAGCGAGAAAATCGTCTATATAGCGTTTGGCGATAATAATATCTGAGAGGCGGGAACACATAAACATCATGGTTTGAGAAAGATACGCCAACTCCTGGTGATACTATGAGAATGTGATTATGAAAATCTGCTAAGCAAGGAAATGCAAATATATACAAATCCTCGTATGTCCTGTATCATATATTGGCACACGGCCCAATACTAAAGTCCCATAAGCTCTTTACCAAAATATATACACAAGAACAAATTAGATAATTATAATCACTCATCGAAGGCGATCAGCGGTCCCCAGGCACTTTTTAAACAGAATCCATATTTTGTCGATTTTTGATTCATTATGTTTAATGCGCGCATTGTAATTTATTAGAGAATAGTGCTTCTTAAATATGTTCAAAAGGGTTATAAACTGAGGCTTTGTTTTTCTAAATTTGCATTGATAGATATATTGCTTTGTGAGCATAGAAAGTGTATTAAGCGCGCATTGATTTGTATGACAACCGAAAATGATTGCCTTTTATGTCCCCTATCATGCTCACCTCTTGGCTAAGCCAACCTTCCAGGTCTGACCAAAGTTGCTTTGCGTAAGCACAGTAGGCCTAAATAAATAAATGTTAAATAGTTTCTCTGTCATTTTCGCAGATGTCGCAAGTATCCTTGTCTATATAAGCAATTTTGTTTAAGTAGAAATTTGTCGGAAGTATACGGTTAATAATCTTATATTATATGTCTCTTAATTTATTATATTGGGTACAATGAAATATATTTGCATAATGATCGTAAGAATCTATTTGTATCCCCAAAATTGATTCCCACTTAATTACGGCATTAGATTTCAACTCCGATTGAGTATTTAAAACGTCATAAAATATTCTACATCCTTTTTTTTGCTTTGTTGAAAGTTTTAATTGTTTTGGGAAAGTGGGCATGTATTGGAGATTGCTATATTGTCCAGAGAGAAGGATATCTTTCCATTCTTTGGGTATATTTTTAAGCAGATTTTCATAGTCCAAAAACGTCCCTTCACTAGATACATCGTTTTGAAATTTTCAAAACTGAATAGAACACCATTGGTGTCTAATATATCTTCTATATGTCTAATCCCGTTTTTACCAATCTGCAATATAAAGACAGCTATGCCTAAAATTGTGGTTATACCATAAACTTTCCCCATATATTTCTTGGATTCCGGAAATTTAGTTTTTCGTTCGAAGGCAGTATACCATGCTTGTAATGCATCTAGCCAAAAAGTATTTATGATTATTTTGTTCTTTGTCACATACTGTATAAATTCCGCTCCTAATGTAGACAGTTTTTGAAGTATTTCGCCGTTAATTAAACTTTTCCAATTGTGCGTGTCGGACATCAATCGTCTGATCCACGACATTTTCAGAGAAGCAATAAGAGTTGTTATATTAGGCATTCTGAGCTCCCCATTCTGAGCCCCCCAGGGGGTGAAGATTGTTTATCTATGGCTCAACTGAATTACAAAGCAAAACACAGCCCATTGGTTCCTTCCACCATCTGCGGATAATGTATGATCGTGTATGGTGCAAGCAATCTATATATAAACCACGAGAAATTCATTATGGACGTATTTTCATTAATTTTCTACGAAACTTTGGCGGATTTCACCTGCTAAACTCTACTCAACTTTAGCTGCGAAATTGCATTGGTTCATGAGGGATGATATAAACAGGCGAAATAAAGGACTTGATTTTCACTTCTGCTAACCGTGCAGAAGGGATGGGATGATGCTGCCTGACTTGTTCTTTATGTTTACGTTTATTTAACATCAAATCTCAACAGGTCGATGAGACCAGTATTAGAGACGATAATACAATAGTATATAACATAATGAAACATATCAGAATAACATAACACGAACATACATTGTAAAAATAATAAAGTCCAAATGTCACAAGACGTGGTGAGTAGTATATAAAGCGTATTACGAGGCTCATTGACCTCAGAAATTTGTATAATTTGAGGAGGAAACGAGGAGGTGACAGCCAATCAGAAGCGAGTAAAATTTGACCTCAGAAATTTGCATATGACGTCACTGGCGACGTGTGGGACCAAGATGGCGGCGTGTGGGACCAAGATGGCGGCGTGTGGGACCAAGATGGCGGCGTGTGGGACCAAGATGGCGGAATTAGATGGCGGCGTGTGGGACCAAGATGGCGGCGTGTGGGACCAAGATGGCGGCGTGTGGGTACAAGATGGCGGCCTGCCGTCATTGTATCCCACACTGGTGCGTCCAAGATGGTGGCCTGATTGGCCCAAGGGTATGGAAATAGACGTTTTGAGAGCTAGGGGAGTCCCTAATGGGCCGATGGAGTTGAGTGAGGTATCAAAGTGAAGCCTAGGTGAGGGGGCATCTGATGGACTGGGTGGGTCCATGTAAAATTTTTCCTGAAAAAAAACGGAACACGGACTTTATCGAAAAATCCGGGAAAATGCCTATATAGGGTATGGGGGTATATAGGTCGCCGGGCTTAACGGAGCTTGCCTATCAATAGAGTTATCTCCCCCTAGTTCCAGGGTGGGTGTATGTAAAATTTTTCCTGAAAAAATACGGAACACGGACTTTATTCTAAATTACGGGAAAATGCCTATATCCCCTATAGGCATTTTCCCGTAATTTAGAATAAAGTCCGTGTTCCGTATTTTTTCAGAAAAAATGGGGGGTATAGGACCATCATGGGAAACCTACTTCTAGACATTTACGGTATGGTTGTTTGGATTTGTTTTTCACGTCTCGTCATTTAGAACACGATAGGAAGTGTCCCGGAGCGAAACGGTGAAATTTTTGAAAAAAGTCATCGAGGCCTGGGTAGGCCCATAGGCAATATACTGCATGGCTATGGGTGTATAGGGCCATACGGGGTGGACGAGTTGGAGTCTAGGTGGGCCACTAATGGTCCGATGGGGTCGAGTGAAGTATCAAAGTGAAGCATTCGTGAAGGGGCATCTGATGGGCTGGGTGTGGGGTTGAAATATCGGCATTCTGCGCATGCGCGGTGGCCAAAGGGTATGAAAATAGACGTTTTGGGACCGAGCGGGGTTTCTAATCGGCCGATGGAGTTGTATGAAGTATCCACGTGAAGCGTAGGTGAAGGGGCATCCAGTCATGGGTGGGTGCATGTAAAATTTTTCCTGAAAAAAAAACGGAAAACGGAATTTACCCCTAAAATAGGGCAAAAACCCCTATCACCTCTAGCCAAAAGGACTAATATTGGTCCCCGGGCTTTATATTGGGACCTGCCTATCAAGTCAATGGGGTGATGTGAATAACAACAAGTTCAGCAATGTTCATACAGTTTATTATCCCTGGGTATGTTTAGTATGTTCACAGCAAAACAAATTGAAATATCAAACACCATCTTTTATTATTTAACGCACCGTCACATTAGGTACAAGTGTTTACTGAGCTCAAGTCAATGATCAGCATGTAGACATAGAGAGTATGTACGACATGTTATGGTATTCATCAGTGCACGAGTGACGCATTCAACCGATGGCAGTGGTGGATCAGCTTGGTAAGGAAAAACGTAACATTGGTCACCCTCTTCACTGTCCACTTTGTGTTGGGACGTTGTTGTTGGGCCAATCCCAAGACATCCAATTGTTCCACTTGGTCCAGCATCATCTCTAGTGACCTCCGGTCAATGATGGTAAACGGTTGGTCGTACACTGGGTGGATGGCACTGGAATAGAAATAGCGCAATTCACCCGTCATCTTATGGCATAAGATGTACCCAAATGCTACATTTAATGTGAAGGCCGTAGGTTGGTCATTGAAGATGGTTTCCACGTAGCTGCGTAGACGGGCGGGCTTGGTCAGTGGGAAATTGTAGATATCTTGAATAGGGCAATGACGGTGGAAACAGTGCCGTGTCATGGTCCAATGGCGCCGAGAGATGTCACTCTCTGGATGATATTCGGGTAAGAGATCGCTAGGAACATTTATGGGCTCGTCCAGAAAATGTTCGATGTATGACGTAAGTAGTATATAAAGAGTATTTGAAGTGGAGTTGACCTAAGAAATTTGCATATGACCTCTGTGACGTCACGCGACAGCCAATCAGAAGCGAGTATTGTGTCACATGGGGTGTGGCGGCTGTGGTGGATGGGTGGGAGGTGGGTTTAAGATGGCGGCTGTGGTGGATGGGTGGGAGGTGGGTTTAAGATGGCGGCTGTGGTGGATGGGTGGGAGGTGGGTTTAAGATGGCGGCTGTGGTGGATGGGTGGGAGGTGGGTTTAAGATGGCGGCTGTGGTGGATGGGTGGGAGGTGGGTTTAAGATGGCGGCTGTGGTGGATGGGTGGGAGGTGGGTTTAAGATGGCGGCTGTGGTGGATGGGTGGGAGGTGGGTTTAAGATGGCGGCTGTGGTGGATGGGTGGGTGGTGGGTTTAAGATGGCGGCTGATATTTGTTCCCCCGGGTAAAATTTAAGGGGTCTCAAGGTCATCTGGCGATCACGTGATCAAGGCATGTACTGACATGTTCTGGATTGCATCAGCATTGGCTGGGTGCCAAGTGTTGACCACTATAGGTCTGGCAACCTTTGACCTTTGTATTCCTCCGCGGTGATGCGGTCTGGCGGTAATGCGGTCGCGGAAGAAAGCTTCCGCGGAGGAAAAGTAGTCCCTAGGCTACAAATACGCTTCATGGTCCGATTGGGGCGAGTGAGGCTCTTTTCAGTCATGTCATGGGTGTTTTCACAGAATAAATGCCATGCGGAGGATGGGTACTAGTATTTCGCTGACGTCCTAGTAATAAACATAATCTATAGGTGTTGTACCATGTTAATAGGATCAGTCTAGCATCTGTACCACCCTAGGGTCGAGTGTTTATTGTCCCGTGTATCTCCGCAAGAAAACAACAAACAAAATGGCGGCTCCAGGATGGTGTGGGGATGCCCTTTCCATATCACGGCGTCGACCGTAGCGCCATCTGCACACATTGACGCAAGGGAGACAACTCGTGTAGCCTAAGGGTATGAAAATAGCCGTGTTGGAGCTAGGGGAGTTACTACTGGTCCAATGGGGTCGAGTGAGGTATCCATGTGAAGCTTAGGTGAAGGGGCATCTGATGGGGTGGGTGTGGGGTTGAACTAGCGTCATTCTGCGCATGCGCGGTGGCCCAAGTGTATGGAAATAGCCGTGTTGGAGCTAGGGGAGTTACTACTGGTCCAGTGGGGTCGAGTGAGGTATCAAAGTGAAGCCTAGGTGAGGGGGCATCTGACTGGACTAGTGGGTTTGAACTAGCGTCATTCTGCGCATGCGCGGTGGCCCAAGGGTCTGGAAATAGCCGTGTTGGGAGCTAGCGAAGCCAATAATGGTCCAGTGGGGTCATATGAGGTATCAAAGTGAAGCTTAGGTGAAGGGGCATCTGACTGGACTAGTGCGTTGACATAGCGTCATTCTGCGCATGCGCGGTGGCCCAAGGGTATGGAAATAGCCGTGTTGGGAGCTAGGGGAGCCACTAATAGTCCCGTGGGGTCATATGAGATATCCATGTGAAGCATTCGTGAAGGAGCATCTGACTGGACTAGTGGGGTTGAACTAGCGTCATTCTGCGCATGCGCGGTGGCCCAAGGGGATGGAAATAGCCGTGTTGGAGCTAGGGGAGTTACTACTGGTCCAGTGGGGTCGAGTGAGGTATCAAAGTGAAGCCTAGGTGAAGGGGCATCTGACTGGACTAGTGGGATTGAACTATCGGCATTCTGCGCATGCGCATAGACGTTTTGGGATGTAGGGGAGTCCCTAATGGTGCAATGGGGTCGAGTGAGGTATCCAAGTGAAGCCTAGGTGAAGGGGCATCTGATGGGTTGGGTGTGCGGTAGGAATATCATTCTTTTGGACTAACCCATCAGAATAGTACGTATCACGGACTACACCCGACGTCTAGGCGCGCATGTGTGACCTGGTCTATAAAACACGTCCCTCTGGATCCCACACCTTCATTTCTACGGTTGCAGAGCCATGGCGGAGACCCAGCCCCATGCGACTCGCATTTTACAGTATGCCACCGTGGTGAATTCATTCACGGGTTACCGAGCAGTGGTCCGGTCCATGTTTGCAGATGGCGACGACAACGAGGGACGACGCCAGATCCTGAACGAGTTCACAGAAGCGGTCCTCCACAGAGTGCACTCGATGGAGAGGCGTGCCATCACTCACCACTACTGGACTATGACAGCCATCCTTGATGCTCGGGCTATGGACCACGAGCGCTCACGCCGCAACCAGCACCGGCTGGTTGGCTTCATACTAGTCTGTGCCCTATTGACCCTGGCGCTGTGGTATTGACACTATAAATACCAGGGGCAGACAGAGTGTGTGTCATTCACCGTTCGACATTTACAGCAAGCATGTCATCCGTCCTACGAGCCATCCTGCCCCTTACACCCCAGGTGGGGTTACACGTCTATGAAGATAAAGTCACCCTGGTGGAAGACCGTGGAGCTATTTGCTGGGCGCCCGCTGAGACCGTATCGAATACGGTGACACTACCTCGTGACGGCTGGACCAAATTTAAACCGGTGTTGAGCGGCGAGCTCGACGGAAACCTCATCCACATAGACAATGCCATCTACGTATACCGTACCTCCCTCTTCCTACGCCTGGGCCGCTACCAAGACCCTACGCAAGGCTTCACCCTAGACCCCGATCTGTGGTCAGCCTTGGAGAAAGTGGTGCCTATTGTGGACCAGCTGTTTACACCGGACGAGCGATCATCAGACCAGTTGGCGTGGGCTCGTGCTATTGAAGACGAGGAGGTGGGAGACGTCTGTGATGCGGACCCTACACAACCGTGCCCGGCTCACATTCGTCTGTCCCGGGAGGGCTGGACCAAATTCAAACGGGTGTTGTCTGGTGAACTGGACGGCGACCTCATCCACTTGTGTCACGATGTGTACATCCGACGCGGCCCTTTCTTTGCTCAATTGGCTCGGCTAGATGGAGGTACAGTGCATTTTACCCTTCACCCTGATCTATGGTCTGCATTGGAAGATGCCGTGGTAGATGTGGATGAAGTGCTTATCAAGCGGTCATCAGACGAGTTGGACTGGTCATTTACCATGGCCACTGTGGAAGCCCACGAAGAAAATCAGAAAGAAACTCCGGCCCAAGATACACCCGTTATAAATAAACGATAGAGCCAGGGTCCATCATCATTTTGTCACCATGAAGCGCTGGGAGAAGGTGTTGGATAACTTATACTACAGTCCCGACAGTCCGGCGGCCTATAGTGCCTTGTCGGCTCTCTATCGAGCGGCCAAACCCCAGGGGATACAACGTGCCCAAGTCCGAGATTGGTTAAGAAAACAAGACACCTATACCTTACATCGAGCTGTCCGTCGCCATTTTCTACGGAACCGGGTCATCGTGGGAGGAATAGATGCCCAGTGGCAAGCGGATTTGGTCGATATGAGCGCCTTTGCCAAACACAACGATGGGAATCGGTATATCTTGACGTGCATCGATATTCTATCCAAGTATGCGTGGGTGGTACCCATCCGGACGAAAACGGGGGCGAATCTCATAGCGGCGTTCAAAGACATCTTCAAGACCGGGCGCAAACCTTTGTATTTGCAAACCGACGAAGGCACGGAATTCCTCAACAGACCGTTCCAAGCCTTTCTGAAAGCCCAGAAGGTGTTTTTCTTCCATACGTACAACGAGACCAAGGCTTCCGTGGTGGAAAGGTTCAACAGGACATTCACAGGGCATGTATAAATATTTCACCTATAAGAATACAAGGCGGTACATCGATGTTCTACCGAAACTGGTGAGGGGTTACAATCGAGCCTATCATCGAAGTATACAGAGAGCCCCCATTACCGTGACCCAACGCAATGAAGCCCAAGTCCGGCGTGTCTTGTACCCCATGCCATCGCAACGAGCACCGAAGGCGATGTTCAAGGTCGGGGACCCTGTACGGATCAGTAAAGTCAAGGGCAAGTTCGAGAAAAGTTACTTGCCCAACTGGAGCGATGAGCACTTCCTGATTAAACGGCGCCTACCCCGACAGCGGCGAGTCTACGAACTGGAAGATCTTCAAGGGGAACCGTTGCTAGGCACGTTTCACGAGACGGAATTACAGCCTGTCGTAAAAACACGGCAAGACTACTACACGGTGGAGCAGATTTTCAAAACGGAACGTCGACGTGGCAAACTGTTTCATTTCGTCAAATGGCAAGGCTGGCCCAGTTCCTTCAATTCCTGGGTCGCTGCCAACCAGGTGAAACGACTATAAAGCCAGACACCACTGCCGTCCTCCTACATTCCACGTCCGACCATGAACACGGTGCAACCGTCTCTGAACACAGCGTCTTCCAAAACGCGCAATAGTGCTAACCCTGCTGAGTGTGTTGTACGCAGGTGTGTTTTACGACGTAGCCTATGTCAGTACGTTACTTAACCAACTGAGAACACCAGCCATCAGTGAAACGGGTCTACAGAGAGCACCAGTCGTATCGAGCCCAGTCACCACCACACCCCGTGTACAAGCCACGTCGAGTGTAAGCTCTACACTTACACCAAGTACACCTACTACGTCTCAAGACCCACCGGATTTCATCCCTCACAGTGAACCGACAACGACGACCCACGTTGCACCCATCACCACCATCATCATCCCTGAACGTGAACAGACAACGACGACCGACGTTGTACCCACCACCACTCCAGTTCACTCGTACCAAATTTACAAGAGCGGGTTACCACGACAGCGGATACACCTCGAACCATGGATCCCCGTTGGCAGCATCCCTTCACGTGTCTCATCGCAGGACCGACGGGTTCCGGCAAAACGCACTTCGTCCGGAAGCTCCTCGAACACGCCGACAGCATGATCACTCCACCCATTGCCAGAGTCGTGTGGTGTTACGGAGAATGGCAGGAAGCGTATGCAGCAATGCCCCACATCACGTTCGTGGAAGGCCTACCTAACCTGGCCGATTTGGAACCCGACACCTTGGTGGTTCTGGATGATCTCATGGCGGAGACGGATGCGCGGGTCACCCAACTCTTTACCAAAGGCAGCCACCATCGACGGCTCAGCATCATCTACATTGTGCAGAATCTGTTCAGTAAAAACAAAGAACATCGGAACACCAGCTTAAATGCCCACTACCTGGTGGTCTTCAAAAACCCGAGAGATACCACTCAATTGCTGCACCTGGCGAGACAGATATATCCAGACCGCACACCGTTTGCGTTGGAAGCCTTTAAAGATGCCACAACCCCTCAGCACGGGTATATGCTCTTCGACCTCAAGCAAGCCACCACCGACCACCTTCGACTACGGACCAGCATCTTTCCCGGAGAGACCCACCACGTGTACTTGCAAAAATAATGTAAACACACCCACAGTGGCTCCCCCAGCTGGGGTGTGTGTGTGTTTTGATGATGGGGATAATAAAAAGAATGAATACCACAGCAGGGTTGATTTTTTGTCTCTGAAGTAGATAAAAAGAGCAGAGTTGTGGGTTCTAGCATTAGTTGTACATGATGTCTGCGCGAGTACGGAAGCACGCTCCCACGCTCCGTGTATTGAAGACGGCCCCACCCGAGTTGGTCCGAACCATTGTACGCGGTGCGGACCCTGACCTTGTACGCTGTCTGTGCGAGATCGGGTACAACCTGTTAAAAGGCAACGTACCACTGACTCCGGCTCAGCAGACCAAGTTGGCCAAGCATAAGACAGGTCTACGAACCCTAGTCCATAAGCGGGTCCCACAAACACAAAAGAAAAAGGTGTTACAGAAAGGCGGCTTTCTCGGGGCCATCTTAGCACCGTTGGCCGCTTCCGTGTTGGGTCCAGTATTGGGTGGACTCTTCGGCCGACAATGAACCACACGAAAAAAATGGTCCTCGTCGAACCTCGGTTGCTTCAAAACCTCCAATCACCCTACCCTGTGCCACCTACGGTGAAGACCATAAACACCCTCGATGGAGAGATGCAACAGATCTTACAGAGACCGGGGTTAAGCGACAGTGAGAAAGTACAACGGTACAATGAGACGCTTCAACGGTACATGACGTTCATGGACCAATACAAAACGCTCTACCCCAGCAACAGCACCACCACCACCACCACCACCACCACCACGTGACAGACCGCCGACCTCAGCACCGTTCCAACAGCCGCCATTACCAGGGGTAGCCCCCACAGCCCCACAGTGGGAGGAAGACGAAGTGCTGAAGAGTGTACCTGCCTCGTTCAAGAAACAAGCTGGCCTGGTATTACAACGGATGAAACAGAATCCTAACATGACTTGGAATGATAAAGGCGAACTCCTGGTACAGAATCAGGTGGTCCCCGGCACCCACATGACGGATTTAGTGAATGACCTGATGCATAAACGCAGATCGCACACGGATCCTCGAGGATGGGAGGTCTTCGCTCAAGGCTTGAAAGACATGCATGTACCACAGGAATTGGTGGGGAACCCCCACCGCTGGGCCTTTATGCAGCAAACCCAGCAATCGCCGAGTCGTGCACCACGACAGATTCCACAACCTTGGGAATCCGAATGGGAACCGGAGTCACCCCCCAAAACTCCACCACCACCACAACGGGCACCTTCTTTTCAGACCTTTAAAAAACCACCCTTGATCAGGACACCGCACATTTCCAGAGCCGTGACACGTAGCAAGTCAACGCGACGAACACGACGCCGGACACAACCACCCAAGGTCTGGAACACCTATTAAAACCAACAGCAGCAGCAGGACAGCTCAGTCGCCATGTTTTACCTCACCCTACCCAGTAACAGTTCGCTGGATGTGTTTCCTGACAACACCGTGGCCAAGTATGTGACTCAATTACCACAACCGTTGCATTTACCTGGCCGGTGGGAATGTGGACTGGTGGATATTCAGTACCCTTACTCGTGGTACAACGTGCGAGCCAATGAAGTGTGGTACGAGGTGACCTACGAAGGAAAAGACACCCGACTCACTCTCCCTGAAGGCCAATACGATACTCCCAAGGAGTTCATGGGTGGGCTGTCAAGACTGTTGCATTATAAGGCTCTACGGGAGGTCACAAATACTTCAAGACCCATCAAAGCCTATCCCTTCAAGAATCACGTGAACTTCGATTACAACGCACACAACGACAAGGCAGAGCTTATCGTCACCGCCAACGCGAGTGTCGTACTGAGTCCTATGCTACAGCAAATGCTGGGTTTCGATCTACAGATGTTCGCTGGTCCCACCGAACACCAAGGCGAGATCACGATGGATATGAAGTCGGGTATGTACGGACTCTACGTCTACTCGGACGTGGTGGACAACCACATCGTGGGCGATATCAACACACCTCTGTTACGGGTGGTGCCCATTAAAAATAAGTATGGCAGAGATAACACGGGACGACCGGTGGCATTCGAACGCGGGAAAGTGGTGCTGACACTTCATTTTCGACAAGCACGTGCTCCCCACTTTGTATAATGAAGGTGCCTTACGAGTGCGATGCACGCAGCTATATGGACTATTATGCCCAACAGGCCGGGGGTGGCTTTCCGGTGTTTAGTGGTGCACGCATGGAACGTGGACATGGACTGGGGAACATACTCGGCAGCATCGTCAAAACGTTCCTGCCCTTGGTGACGCGTGGGGTGAAAGCAATCGGCAAACAAGCGGTACGCAGTGGACTGGAAGTGGCCGGTGATGTCTTGGGGGGTACGGCACCCAAAGAAGCCTTGAAACGGCGGGCCAAAGAAGCGGGAGGCGTCTTGGTGGCCAAAGCACAACGCACCGTAGGGAATAAAAGAGCTGCCCCACCGAGACCACGCACCAGTCGACGACCGACCCAGCGACGACGCACATCGAAGAAAACCCGGGATATCTTTTCTTAAAACATGTCCTTGATCCACGCCGAGTCCTGCCCCTCCACCAACAGTGAATTTGATCTGTGGACCGTGCCGCCCACACAGACCAGTGCCGAACAAGGATTATGGGTGGAGCATCTCCCGCTGTCCAGCATCAACGCAACAGGACCCATCGAGTTCACCATCAGTAATGCGGATACGACCTATGTGGATTTAGCCCATACCTACTTGTATGTGAAAGCCAAGATCGTCAGTGGAGATGGCACCAGAATCGTCGACCAAGCAACGGTGGGCCCGACGAATCTCTGGCTGCACTCGATGTTTCAACAGGTGGATATATTTCTCAGCGAGAAAACTCATCAGTGACTCCACCAACACGTACCCCTATCGAGCCTACATCGAAACGCTGTTGTCGCATGGGCGAGAGGCTAAAAAATCTCAACTGACAGCCGATTTATTCTACCAGGACAAAGCCGAGCACATGGGCGCAGAGAACGACAATACGGGATATAGCCAACGGAAGGCTTTGACCGCGAACGGCGTCTCGGTGGATATGATCGGTCGACTGCACGCAGACATGTTCATGCAAGACCGATACCTCTTGAACAAGGTTCCCATCAAAATCCGACTGATACGGGCGCCTCCGACCTTCGCCTTGATGGCCACTAACGTAGAGGCGCATGTAGCTGACTATAAGATTGTCATGTCCGAAAAGTGAAACCGAATCCAGCCGTTCAATTGGGACACATGAAAGCCTTGGAAACAAAACCAGCCCAGTACCCTATCCGACGTGTGTAAACCAAAGTGTTCTCTGTGTCTGCTGGAAATATGAGCGCCAACAAAGACAACCTGTTCCTGGGGGAACTACCCAAGCGATTGATCCTGGCCTGTGTGGAAAATACCAGTTTCAGTGGAGCCTACCCAGAGAATCCGTTTGACTTTAAACATTTCGGCATCAATTTTGTGGCCCTGCATGTGGATGGACAACAGGTGCCAGCCACGGCCTTAACCCCGAACTTTGGGCGCGCGAATTTCATTCGAGCCTATCAGAGCCTGTTTACAGCCACCGGTCAAATCAACCAGGACGAAGGGAATTTCATCAGTCGGGAGGCCTACGGGAACGGATACACGTTGTTCTGTTTCGATCTGACCCCCACCTTAGAGAACGACCATCAGCTGGCCCTGGCCAAGCAAGGCAATTTACGGTTGGAAATCCACTTTCAACGAGCCCTCCGGAGCACCGTCAATGTGATCTGCTACGCCGAGTTTGACAACATCATTCAAGTGGACAAGGCGCGCAACGTGCTGTGTGACTTCTCCACCTAACATGGATACAGAGCAGATAACCACCGTGCTGGAGAATGACCCAGAGACACGTATGATGTTTCAAGGGGTGTTCGGCCGAGATGTGTTCCCATTAGACCGTATGTATCCTGCTGCTTACGTTCTCAACACGGACCCGATGGATCGGCCCGGTGAACATTGGGTGGGCGTGTACTTGACAGAACAGCAGGGCGAATACTTTGACCCGTACGGCCTGCCACCCCTCCATCCCGATTTAACAGACTTCATGGATCAAGGCACAGAGACGTGGTGTTGGAACAGTCAAACGTTGCAAAGCCTGACCAGTGGCGTGTGCGGACAATATTGCTGTTTTACCTGTACCATCGATGCCGGGGAAGACCCTTATCTACCATCGTACAGATGTTTGACGAGTACCCCAAGGCCGAGGACCGAGATGTACTCGTCTATAACTGGGCCGCCCATCATTTCAATGTACAAGTCCCGTTCTGGGCTTGAATTCTTTCAATGTACATACGCCCGCTGTTCTGGGTTTAAGTTTAAAAGCCCTCTGTTCTGGGCTTCAGTTCTTTCAATGTACAAGCCCCTTGTTCTGGGCTTGAGTTTTCACGTGGTTGTTCTCACGTTGTTGTTGTTGCTGAAAAAAAAAAAATGAGATCTCACCAAAAAAAAAAACCCTGTCTTGTGTGTTTTATTCATAATGCATCAATGCCCAATGTGGAGATTCAGTGAAACTGAAATCAGTGGTGTAGGATGGGGCCAAAATGTAACCCATCAAGGTTAGAATGCAAGAGCACTATAGTAAAAATAGAGAGCCAATGAAATCAGCCCACAGACCAAGTACGTATTTTTGGTCTAGGTTTGGAGCGGGCATTTCATTGAGGTACGTGTATACGGTGAGTGAAGAGACTCGTCCAACACGTATAGATTAAGTTTATGACTATAAGTTCTATGTTGTCGATTTAACCTCTCCCTACATTGACGCGCGCGCGCGCGCTGCGGCCGGAGAACCCGCGTTCGCGCGCGCGCTCGCGCTGGAGGGGGCCGCGCCAGTGAAAAAGTCCCGGAGGTTGAACATTGGAACTCTTCTGGGTTTGGAGGATGAACATACGGATGTGTAAGGGGAAAAATTGGAACTCTTCTATGTTTGGAGGTAGTTTTTAGTGAAAACCCGGAAGTGACGTAACAACCCACGTGACCTGCGTATATACTCCTGTAAAATAGAGCCGATTTTATTTCTTTGGAGGGGCAAGGTCAATAGGACTTGCGCTTTTTATACTACTAAAATGTGAAGTAGATTACATCTTACATAGGCCTTAAGGCCGTGATATGCATATGAAGTATTCTGGGGCATGGTCAGTACTTCCCAATTTCCCCTTTGTCCACTACTCGCCGATTTTTTTGATTTTTTTTATTATTATTTATTTATTTATTTATTTATTTCCTCGAGAGCTTTAAAATAAGACCTCACTCTACCCAATCGGGCCACTAGTGCTCCACCTAGACTCCAACATGTCCACCCCGTATGGATTTATACATACATCGGGCTAATATCCCAGTATATGAGTGTCTATGGGTGTATATGCATCTATTTACAAGCCTAGCCGGTACTTAAAAAACATTTCATAGCTTTTCCCATCGTATTCTACAACCTCATAGCTCATAGTAAAATCCATAAAAAAAACTCCACCACCCAAAACACGCAAAAAAGATAGAAATGTGCGAATCAGGGAGATTACCTTTGCCTACAAGAGAAATTGGCCTAGTCTGAGTTGTCTCCCTTGCATCAAAGCGTATAGATGGGGCTGTGGTTTGGCTGGCGCTATTATCCGGGGAAGCCGGGGAAATTGACCTTGGGTAGCCATTTTTCTTAGCGTTTGTTACATAAAACAGACCTGCACGGAATATTTCCACTCTTTTAAATCATCCACACCCAACAAAATTATATCAAACTAATTCATGCATTCAAATGTAAGTGATTCATATACCGCGGAAGACCACATGAAGGTCCCCACCGATGACGTTCGATGAACGTTCGTGATTTTTCTTTGCTGGTGCAAACTGGACAATAAATGCTCGACACTGGGGTGGCACTGTATGATAGACTGGTCGCAATATATGTATATTGGTGTAAAATGTCTGTGGAGCGGACACAAAACTAGACATTTTTTTCAGGCATATTTTCTCATCGCATGGGCGGAAACAACTGCCGAAACAAATATTACCTCAAAGGCAGCACACCAGTTAGCAATGTAGGCCTAAGCCTGAACAATTATATTTTCAATGAATACAAGGTTGTGTTGAGAAATATATCTCAAAATATGAATAATTAATGATTTTCCATCATGAGAAACGAACACCCGACCGGCTTCCAACAAATATGGCGGCGGGTATTCGAAGCTCGAAGTCAGAAAATTGCCAAACTTCAAAAAATTCAGATCTCATCAACCAGAACGTCTTATGTGCTCACAGTTATTGACTATATCGTAAAATATGTATACTTGCTAACCTTAGTTGGATTCGTGATGAAATAATTTAGAAATAAGTAATTCGAGCACTTTTTGTGACATAGCAAAACGAAGATGATAGCCGTTTCCCTTTTCGCTGCGATGGTTTACACGAAAAACCGGCTCAGTTATAAAAATCCATATCTCCGTAAATATGAAATGTCCAAGCTTTTTACGTCAAGACAATATTCTCTTATATGTGTACTTCCTATTTCCCGCAGGAATTTATGCAATATAAATTCTTTCCGCAATAAACTTACAATTTACTGGTAATGGTAACGAAATTCTCCGTCTCAATTTGAGCTTCTTGTACGGCGGCGGAACGCCAAGATCAAAGAGCGCGTGCTGCAACGTAGCAGATCACGTGAGGGTCTAAATATAGATCGTTTGTTTACATATATCAGCTGATCGTGTCTGATATATAACAAACAATACCTTATAACAACAGTACTTTCCGTAATATCTGAATAGTTGATACTCGACCAAGAATTAATTATGACAGAAAAATTATCTTAGATAAGTTTTCGCCCTATTCATAGAAGTATTATTTCCGTCACATCAATTTCTGTCACAGTACTTTTTCAAAAATTTCACCAATTCGCTCCGGGCAAGCCCCTGTGCTGGTTGAATAATTTCAGTCCGTTATGATTCGGGCTCCCACAGCCGCCATCTTAAACCCAAACCCCATTGGACCAGTAGTAACTCCCCTAGCTCCAACACGGCTATTTTCATACCCTTAGGCTACACGAGTTGTCTCCCTTGCGTCAATGTGTGCAGATGGCGCTACGGTCGACGCCGTGATATGGAAAGGGCATCCCCACACCATCCTGGAGCCGCCATTTTGTTTGTTGTTTTCTTGCGGAGATACACGGGACAATAAACACTCGACCCTAGGGTGGTACAGATGCTAGACTGATCCTATTAACATGGTACAACACCTATAGATTATGTTTATTACTAGGACGTCAGCGAAATACTAGTACCCATCCTCCGCATGGCATTTATTCTGTGAAAACACCCATGACATGAATGAAAAGAGCCTCACTCGCCCCAATCGGACCATGCAGCGTATTTGTAGTCTAGGGACTACTTTTCCTCCGCGGAAGCTTTCTTCCGCGACCGCATCACCGCCAGACCGCATCACCGCGGAGGAATACAAAGGTCAAAGGTTGCCAGACCTATAGTGGTCACCACTTGGCACCCAGCCAATGCTGATGCAATCCAGAACATGTCAGTACATGCCTTGATCACGTGATCGCCAGATGACCTTGAGACCCCTTAAATTTTACCCGGGGGAACAAATATCAGCCGCCATCTTAAACCCACCACCCACCCATCCACCACAGCCGCCATCTTAAACCCACCTCCCACCCATCCACCACAGCCGCCATCTTAAACCCACCTCCCACCCATCCACCACAGCCGCCATCTTAAACCCACCACCTACCCATCCACCACAGCCGCCATCTTAAACCCACCTCCCACCCATCCACCACAGCCGCCATCTTAAACCCACCTCCCACCCATCCACCACAGCCGCCATGTTAAACCCACCTCCCACCCATCCACCACAGCCGCCATCTTAAACCCACCTCCCACCCATCCACCACAGCCGCCATCTTAAACCCACCTCCCACCCATCCACCACAGCCGCCATCTTAAACCCACCTCCCACCCATCCACCACACCCCATGTGACACAATACTCGCTTCTGATTGGCTGTCGCGTGACGTCACAGAGGTCATATGCAAATTTTTGAGATCAACTCCACTTCAAATACTCTTTATATACTACTGACGTATGACTCGAAACCGTAACGGTGGGGTCCGGCTGGAGATCCAGGCTCTTCCCAACTGTGGGTATAGGCGGGCTCTCCGTCATCGCATCACCAGTGGCGTTCGTCTCCCCGGGCTTATCTTCACTGGGTCTGACCTTCCGCGGCTCCTCTTCAGTAGGAAGTTGTCGCCAAAACCGTGGAGACGGGACATGAATCAAACGCTGATGCCGTCTTAGCTGACTGCGTCGTTTGAAGAGTTGACCACAATCCTTACATTGTTCCGTCGCGCCCTCGTGGAATGAGCGTTCGTGGCGCAGTAAATCATCCTCCCGATTAAATGACCGTGCGCAGGTTATGCAAGTATACCGTGCATCGTTGTGGGTGGAGGCCTCGTGGCGTCGTAAATTATCTAGACGAGTAAACTGCTTCTGGCAAGTTGTGCAAGTGAACATCTTGGTGGTTGACAGAGTGTCTGATGAAACGGCAAGGCCGCTTCCCTTTTATAGCACGCTAGCTGATGATCTATTTTTAGCACACTCTACCCCAAGTCGAGGATCGAGACTGGTGTACTGGTGTACGACTGAGCCGCATTGCGCATGTAGACCCTCATACATACCCAATGCAGGCGCAGTCGCGAAGTGCCCGGGTGATAGACACGGACGTCACCGATCCGAAAAGACACGGACTTTACCGAAAAGACACAGACTTTACCGAAAAGACACGGACGTACCCGAAAAGACACGGACGTACCCGAAAAGACACGAAGGTGAAAGCCATTGTGGGAAACCCCTACAGACAGGTCAGTACATGCATTCCTATGATGTTCACGGGTTATTCACGCATAATAAAAGGATTGACCTGTAATCTGTGTTGTTGTTGTTGTTGCTCTCTTTTTAAGACTAACCCATCAGAATAGTACGTATCACGGACTACACCCGTAGAGCTACATCTAGGCGCGCATGTGTGACCTGGTCTATAAAACACGTCTCTCTGGATCCCACACCTTCATTTCTACGGTTGCAGAGCCATGACGGAGATCCAGCCCTATGCGACTCGCATTTTACAGCATGCCACCGCGGTGAATTCACTCACGGGTTACCGAGCAGTGGTTCGGTCCATGTTTGCAGATGGCGACGACAACGAGGGGCGGCGCCAGATCCTGAACGAGTTCACAGAAGCGGTCCTCGACAGAGTGCACTCGATGGAGAGGTGTGCCATCACTCACCACTACTGGACTATGACAGCCATCCTTGATGCTCGGGCTATGGACCAGGAGCGTTCACACCGGAACCAGCGACGGCTGGTTGGCCTCACAATAGTCTGTGCCCTATTGACCCTGGCACTGTGGTACTGACAGTGGCACCTGACTATAAATACGAGGGTCAGACAGAGTGTGCGTCATTCAACGATCGTCATTGGATCAAGCATGTCACCCGTCCTACGAGCCATCCTGCCCATTACACCCCGGGTGGGGTTACACGTCTATGAAGATAAAGTCACCCTCGTGGAAGACCGTGGAGATGTTTGCTGGTCGCCCACTGAGACCGTATCGAATACGGTTACGCTACACCGTGACGGCTGGACCAAATTTAAACGGGTGTTGAGCGGCGAGCTCGATGGACGCGTCATCCACATAGACAATGCCATCTACGTATACCGTGGGTCCTTCTTCCCACGCCTGGGTCGCCACCAAGACCCTACGCGAAGCTTCACCCTAGCCCCCGATCTGTGCATAGCCTTCGAGAAAGTGGTGCCTATCGTGGACCAGCTGTTTACACCGGACGAGCGGTCATCAGACGAGTTGGAGTGGGCTCGTGCCCTGAGACAAGCGGCGGCCGAACCCAATGAACAACTGTCTAGCCATGAACCCGACGACGATGCCATTGATTACCCGGCTAGACTCAGTCAGCCCAGTGACATGACCTCCTGATCCTTTGATCTCACGGGGTTGTCCCTATAAATACGGGAGACAGTCAACTCTGGTACCATTCACGTACTGACCATGGCGGAGCATATGATACTGGCGTATCTCAGCTTGACCCACGAGGTTTTCCTGCACGTGTATGCGGATAAGGTCGATATCATGGAGGAGGTGGGAGACATCTGTGATGCGGACCCTACACAACCGTGCCCGGCTCACATTCGTTTGTCCCGAGAGGGCTGGACCAAATTCAAACGCGTGTTGTCTGGTGAACTGGACGGCGATCTCATCCACTTGTGTCACGATGTGTACATCCGACGCGGCCCTTTCTTTGCTCAATTGGCTCGGCTAGATGGGGTACAGTGCATTTTACCCTTCACCCTGATCTATGGTCTGCATTGGAAGATGCCGTGGTAGATGTGGATGAAGTGCTTATCAAGCGGTCATCAGATGAGTTGGACTGGTCATTGACCATGGACACTGTGAAAGCCCACGAAGAAAATCAGAAAGAAACTCCGGCCCAAGATATACCCGTTATAAATAAACGATAGAGCCAGGATCCATCATCATTTTGTCACCATGAAGCGCTTGGAGAAGGTGTTGGATAACTTATACTACAGTCCCGACAGTCCGGCGGCCTATAGTGCATTGTCGGCTCTTTATCGAGCGGCCAAACCCCAGGGGATACAACGTGCCCAAGTCCGAGATTGGTTAAGAAAACAAGACACCTATACCTTACATCGAGCTGTCCGTCGCTATTTTCTACGGAACCGGGTCATCGTGGGAGGAATAGATGCCCAGTGGCAAGCGGATTTGGTCGATATGAGCGCTTTTGCCAAACACAACGATGGGAATCGGTATATCCTGACGTGCATCGATATCCTATCCAAGTATGCGTGGGTGGTACCCATCCGGACGAAAACGGGGGCGAATCTCATAGCGGCGTTCAAAGACATCTTCAAGACCGAGCGCAAACCTTTGTATTTGCAAACCGACGAAGGCACGGAATTCCTCAACAGACCGTTCCAAGCCTTTCTCAAGAAACAGAAGGTATTTTTCTTCCATACGTACAACGAGACCAAGGCTTCCGTGGTGGAAAGGTTCAACAGGACATTCAAAGGCCGCATGTATAAATATTTCACCTATAAGAATACAAGGCGGTACATCGATGTTCTCCCGAAACTTGTGAGGGGTTACAATCGAGCCTATCACCGGAGTATAGAAAGAACCCCCATTACCGTGACCCAACACAATGAAGCCCAAGTCCGGCGTGTCTTGTCCCCCAGGCCATCGCAGCGAACGCCGAAGGCGGTGTACAAGGTCGGGGACCCTGTACGGATCAGTAAAGTCAAGGGCAAGTTCGAGAAAAGTTACTTGCCCAACTGGAGCGATGAGCACTTCCTGATTAAACGGCGCCTACCCCGACAGCAGCGAGTCTATGAACTGGAAGATCTCAGAGGGGAACCGTTGCTAGGGACGTTTTACGAGACGAAATTACAGCCTGTCGTAAAATCACAGCAAGACTACTACACGGTGGAGCAGATTTTGAAAACGGAACGTCGACGTGGCAAACTGTTTTATTTCGTCAAATGGCAAGGCTGGCCCAGTTCCTTCAATTCCTGGGTCGCTGCCAACCAGGTGAAACGACTATAAAGCCAGACACCACTGCCGTCATCCTTCATTCCACGTTCGACCACAGTGCTATGGACAAACAACAGCTGCCTCTGAACACAGCGTCTCCCAAAACGCGCAAAGCGCAAGTGGGCTTTGTGGTGATAGTGCTAACCCTGCTGAGTGTGCTGTACGGAGGTGTGTTTTACGACGTAGCCTATGTGAGCACGTTACTTAACCAACTGAGAACACCAGCCATCAGTGAAACCGGTCTACAGAGAGCACCAGTCAACCCAGTATCGAGCCCAGTCACCACCTCCACCACACCCCGTGTACAAGCCACGTCGAGCTCCACACCAAGATCCACACCTACACCAAGTACACCTACTACGTGTGAAAACCCACCGGATTTCATCCCTCACAGTAAACCGACAACGACGACCGACGTTGTACACACCACCATCATCATCCCTGACAGTGAACAGACAACGACGACCGACGTTGTACCCACCACCACTCCAGCTCACTCGTACCAAATTTACAAGAGCGGGTTACCACGACAGCGGATACACCTCCAACCATGGACCCCGTTGGCAGCATCCCTTCACTTGCGTCATCGCAGGACCGACGGGTTCCGGCAAAACGCACTTTGTCCGGAAGCTCCTTCAACACGCGGACAGCATGATCACCCCACCTATTGCTCGAGTCGTGTGGTGTTGCGGAGAATGGCAGGAAGCGTATGCAGCAATGCCCCACATCACGTTTGTGGAAGGCCTACCCAACCTGGCGGATTTGGAACCCGACACCTTGGTGGTTCTGGATGATTTCATGGCGGAGACGGATGCGCCTGTGACCCAACTCTTTACCAAAGGCAGCCACCATCGACGGCTCAGCATCATCTACATTGTGCAGAATCTGTTCAGTAAAAACAAAGAACATCGGAACATCAGCTTAAATGCCCACTACCTGGTGGTCTTCAAAAACCCGAGAGATACCACTCAATTGCTGCACCTGGCGAGACAGATGTATCCCGGCCGCACACCGTTTGCGTTAGAAGCCTTTAAAGATGCCACAACCCCTCAGCACGGGTATATGCTCTTCGACCTCAAGCAAGCCACCCCCGAACATCTTCGACTGCGGACCGGCATCTTTCCCGGAGAGGCCCACCACGTGTACATGCAAAAATAATGTAAACACACCCACAGTGGCTCCCCCAGCTGGGGTGTGTGTGTTTGATGATGGGGATAATAAAAACGAATGAATACCACAGCAGGGTTGACTTTGTCTCTGAGATAGATAAAAAGAGCAGAGTTGTGTGTTCTAGCATTAGTTGTACATGATGTCTGCGCGAGTACGGAAGCACGCTCCCACACTCCGTGTATTGAAGAGGGCGCCACCCGAGTTAGTCCGAACCATTGTACGCGGTGCGGACCCTGACCTTGTACGCTGCCTGTGCGAAATCGGGTACAATCTGTTAAAAGGCAACGTACCACTGACTCCGGCTCAGAAGACCAAGTTGGCCAAGCATAAGACAGGTCTCCGAACCCTAGTCTAGAAGCGGGTCCCTCAAACACAAAAGAAAAAGGTGTTACAGAAAGGCGGCTTTCTCGGGGCCAACTTAGCACCGTTAGCAGCTTCCGTGTTGGGTCCAGTATTGGGTGGACTCTTCGGCCGACAATGAACCACACGAAAAAAATGGTCCTCGTCGAACCACGATTGCTTCAAAACCTCCAATCACCCTACCCTGTCCAACCCACGGTGAAGACCATAAACACCCTCGATGGAGAGATGCAACAGATCTTACAGAGACCGGGGTTAAGCGAGAGTGAGAAAGTACAACGGTACAATGAGACGCTTCAACGGTACATGACGTTCATGGACCGATACAAAACCCTCTCTATCCCACCACCACCACCACCACTACCACGTGACACACCGCCGACTTCAGCACCGCTCCAACGGCCGCCATTACCAGGGGTAGCACCCACAGCCCCGCAGTGGGTGGAAGACGAAGTCCTGAAGAGCGTACCTGCCTCGTTCAAGAAACAAGCTGGCCTGGTATTACAACAGATGAAACAGAATCCTAACATGACTTGGAATGATAAAGGCGAACTCCTGGTACATAATCGGGTGGTCCCCGGGACCCACATGATGGATTTAGTGAATGACCTGATGCGTAAACGCAGGTCGCACACCGATCCTCGAGGATGGGAGGTCTTCGCTCGAGGCTTGAAAGACATGCATGTACCACAGGAATTGGTGGGGAACCCCCACCGCTGGGCCTTTATGCAGCGTGACTCCCCGAGTGGCCCACTACCTTCTTGGGAAGCCGAATGGGAACCGGAGTCACCCCCAAAAACTCCACCACCACAACGGCCACCTTATTTTCGCGCCTTTAAAAAACCACCCTTGATCAAGACACCCCACATCTCCAGAGCCGTGACACGTAGCAAGTCACCGCGACGAACACGACGCCGGACACTACCACCCAAGGCCTGGAACACCTATTAAAACCAACAGCAGCAGCAGGACAGCTCAGTCGCCATGTTTTACCTCACCCTACTCTGTAATAGTTCGCTGGATGTGTTTCCTGACAACACCTTGGCCAAGTACGTGACCCAGTTACCGCAACCGTTGCATTTACCTGAACGATGGGAATGTGGCCTCGTGGATATCCAATACCCTTACTCGTGGTACAACGTGCGCGCCAATGAAGTGTGGTACGAGGTGACCTACGAAGGCAAAAACACCCGACTCACCCTCCCCGAAGGCCAATACGATACCCCCAAGGAGTTCATGGGTGGGCTGTCAAAACTGTTGCATTATAAGGCTCTACGGGAGGTCACGAATACATCAAAACCCATCAAATCCTTTCCATTCAAGAATCACGTGAACTTCGATTACAACGCACACAACGACAAGGCACAGCTTACCGTCACCGCCAACGCGAGTGTCGAACTCAGTCCTATCCTACAACAAATGCTGGGTTTCGATTTTCGGGGGTACGCTGGTCCCACTGCCCACCAAGGCGAGATCACGATGGATATGAAGTCGGGTATGTGTGGACAACCACATCGTGGGCGATATCAACACAGCTCTGTTACGGGTGGTCCCCATTAAAAAGAGATATGGAGATCAAGTCACCCACAGTTTCACCCACATGCTCTACCTGCCCGTACGACAAACCGACATCAACACGATCACGGTGGATATAAGAGATGACACGGGACGACCAGTGGCATTCGAACGAGGAAAAGTGGTGCTGACACTTCATTTTCGACAAGCACGTGCTCCCCAATTTGCATGATGAAAGTACCTTACGAGTGAAACGCACGCAGCTATATGGACTATTATGCCCAACAGGCCGGGGGTGGCTTTCCGGTCTTTAGCGGTGCACGCATGCAACGAGGACATGGACTGGGGAACATACTCGGGAGCATCGTCAAAACGTTCCTGCCTTTGGTGACGCGTGGGGTGAAAGCAATCGGCAAACAAGCGGTACGCAGTGGACTGCAAGTGGCCGGTGATGTCTTGGGAGGTACGGCACCCAAAGACGTCTTGAAACGGCGGGCCAAAGAAGCGGGAGGCGTCTTGGTGGCCAAAGCACAACGCACCGTAGGGAATAAAAGAGCTGCCCCACCGAGACCACGCACCAGTCGACGACCGACCCAGCGACGACGCACATCGAGGAAGACAAAGGATATCTTTTCTTAAAACATGTCCTTGATCCACGCCGAGTCCTGCCCCTCCACCAACAGTGAATTGGATTTGTGGACCGTGCCGCCCACACAGACCAGTGTCGAACAAGGATTATGGGTGGAGCATCTCCCGCTCTCCAGCATCAACGAAACCGGGCCCATCGAGTTCACCATCAGTAATGCGGATGCGGCCTATGTGGATTTAGCCCACACCTACTTGTATGTGAAAGCCAAGGTGGTCAATGGAGCTGGCACCAGAATCGTTGACCAAGCAACGGTGGGCCCGACGAATCTCTGGCTGCACTCGATGTTTCAACAGGTGGATGTTTTTCTCAGCGATAAACTCATCAGTGACTCGACCAACACGTACCCCTATCGAGCCTACATCGAGACCCTGTTGTCGTATGGCCGAGAGGCTAAAAAATCTGACAGCCGCTTTATTCTACCAGGACACACCCGAGCACATGGACACGGTGGACAATGTGGGATATAACAAACGGAAGGCTTTCACTGCGAACGGTGCCTCGGTGGATCTCATGGTCGGCTGCACTCAGACATGTTCATGCAATACCGGTACCTCTTGAACAAGATCCCCATCAAAATCCGACTGATACGGGCGCCTCCGACCTTCGCCTTGATGGCCACTAACGTAGAGGGGCATGCAGCTGACTATAAGATTGTCATCCAAGAGGCAGTCCTGTATGTCCGAAAAGTGAAACCGAATCCAGCCGTTCAATTGGGACACATGAAAGCCTTGGAAACAAAACCAGCCCAGTACCCTATCCGACGTGTACAAACCAAAGTGTTCTCTGTGCCTGCTGGAAATATGCGCGCCAACAAAGAAAACCTGTTCCTGGGTGAACTACCCACGCGATTGATCCTGGCCTGTGTGGAAAATACCAGTTTCAGCGGAGCCTACCCAGAGAATCCGTTTGACTTTAAACATTTCGGCATCAATTTTGTGGCCCTGCATGTGGATGGACAACAGGTGCCAGCCACGGCCTTAATACCGAGCTTTGGGCGCAGGAATTTCATTCGAGCCTATCAGAGCCTGTTTACAGCCACCGGTCAAATCAACCAGGACGAAGGGAATTTCAT
Source organism: Hanleya hanleyi (assembly GCA_036873755.1). Classification (NCBI taxonomy): domain Eukaryota; kingdom Metazoa; phylum Mollusca; class Polyplacophora; order Lepidopleurida; family Hanleyidae; genus Hanleya; species Hanleya hanleyi. Next base: position 156,243 of record JAVTVY010043826.1, read on the forward strand.
CAGTCTGGAGGACTACGCGAACGGATACACGTTGTTCTGTTTCGATCTGACCCCTACCTTAGAGAACGACCATCAGCTGGCCCTAGCCAAGCAAGGCAATTTACGGTTGGAAATCCACTTTGCACGGGCCCTGGCGACCACCGTCAATGTGATCTGCTAAGTCGAGTTTGACAACATCATTCAAGTGGACAAGGCGCGCAACGTGCTGTGTGACTTCTCCACCTAACATGGATACAGACCAGATAACCACCGTACTGGAGAATGACCCAGAGACACGTATGGTCTTTCAAGGGGTGTTCGCCCGAGATGTGTTCCCAGTAGACCGCATGTATCCTGCTGCATACGTTCTCAACACGGACCCGATGGATGGGCCTGGTGAACATTGGGTGGCCGTGTACTTGACAGAACAGCAGGGGGAATACTTTGACCCGTACGGCCTGCCACCCCTCCATCCCGATTTAACAGACTTCATGGATCAAGGCACAGAGACGTGGTGTTGGAACAGTCAAACGTTGCAAAGCCTGACCAGTAGCGTGTGCGGACAATATTGCTTGTTTTACCTGTACCATCGATGCCGGGGAAGACCCTTATCTACCATCGTACAGATGTGTGAGCTTAAGTTCTTTCAATGTACATACGCCCGCTGTTCTGGCCTTAAGTTTACAAGCCCCCTGTTCTGGGCTTCAGTTCTTTCAATGTACAAGCCCCTTGTTCTGGGCTTCAGGTCTTTCAATGTACAAGCCCCTTGTTCTGGGCTTGAGTTTTCACGTGGTTGTTCTCACGTTGTTGTTGTTGTTACTGAATAAAAAACAAAATGAGATCTCACAAAAAAACACCCTGTGTTGTGTATTTTATTCATAATGCATAAATGCCCAATGTGGAGATTCCGTCAAACTGAAATCAGTGGTGTAGGATGGGGCCAAAATGTAACCCATCAAGGTTAGAATGCAAGAGCACTATAGTAAAAATAGAGAGCCAATGAAATCAGCCCACAGACCAAGTACGTGTTTTTGGTCTAGGTTTGGAGCGGGCATTTCATTGAGGTGCGTGTATACGGTGAGTGAAGACTCGTCCAACACGTATAGATTAAGTTTATGACTATAAGTTCTATGAACATAATGCATGAAACTGGTTTTGAACACCGTATTATCCAATCAGTGGCCTAGAATGGAGCCAAAGCTAACCCATCCATTTCCAGAAAACATTACCCGGGTGTACAAGAACCCGGATGTAGGCGCGGACGTCAGCGACAGCACACCGTGAGTACCCCAATTCGATTGGCTGATTGTTCGACCGCTGATTGGTTCTTTTTCTCGACCGCTGATTGGCTCTTTTTTCTCGACCGCTGATTGGTCCAAATGGAACTGCCCATCTTTCCCAGGTTCATCTACAATCCCCTTTTTTGCTCAAGCTCTGACTATAGCGATGCTGCAACATTGTCTCATTGGACATTGGACCGTTTGACCTGGATGTGACCTTTTGACCTAACATGCGTCCGCGCACTACCGGTGATGACGCGCGCGCACTTCCGGAGAACCCGCGCGCGCGCGCGCTGCGGCCGGAGAACCCGCGCGCACTCGAGCTGGGGGGCCGGGCCGCGCCGGGAAAACACCCCGGCGGTTGACCATACGGATGTGTAAGGGGAAAAATTGGAACTCTTCTATGTTTGGAGGTAGTTTTAGTGAAACCCGGAAGTGACGTCACACACTTGCGCGGACCCACCAGACCCACCAAACCACGTCCGAAGGTGAACGCCATTGTGGGGAAAAACCCCAGTACATCAACAGATACAGACAAGTCTAGACATGTCCAAAGGTCACGCCCCATTCACCCCAACCGGAAGTGACGTCACAACCCACGAGACCTGCGCAGCAGAATGGAAACGACACCCTAGTCTAGTCCCCTCACCTGGAATTCACATGGATACCTCATACAACTCCATCGGCCCATGAGAAACCCCGCTCGATCCCAAAACGTCTATTTTCATACACTTGGGCCACCGCGCATGCGCAGAATCCCGATAGTTCAACCCCACACCCAGCCCATTAGATGTCCCTTCACGAATGCTTCACTTTGATACCTCTTACGACTCCATTGGACCACTAGTGGCTCCCCTAGCTCCAAAACGTAGAGCGGGACCCATACAGGGTCCAGTTTTCGACACTAGGTGACCACATCCCGACGAAATGGCCAGTTTTCGACTCCGGATGTGCCGCCATCTTGAACATACGTGCCGCCATCTTGGATATGTCCCATAATGCACCGGGTCAAACTACTCGGTTCTGATTGGACGAGAGCTCTGTGACGGATTTGAAATACTCGCTTCTGATTGGACGAGAGCTCCGCATTGCATCTGCGCATGCGCAGAATGATATTCCTACCGCACACCCAACCCATTAGATGCCCCTTCACGAATGCTTCACATGGATACCTCAATCAACTCCATCGGCCCATTAGAAACCCCGCTCGATCCCAAAACGTCTATTTTCATACCCTTGGGCCATCGCGCATGCGCAGAATGCCGATAGTTCAACCCCACACCCAGCCCATCAGATGCCCCCTCACATAGGCTTCACTTTGATACCTCATACAACTCCATCGCGGCCCATTAGAAACCCCGCTCGATCCCAAAACGTCTATTTCCATACCCTTGGGCCACCGCGCATGCGCAGAAAGCCGATATGTCAACCCCACACCCAGCCCATTAGATGCTAAGCTTCACTTTGATACCTCACTCGACCCCATCGGACCATTTTATCTAGGGATTACTTTTTCTCGAGACCGAATCACCGCCAAAACCGCGGCCAGACCGCACCACCGCGGAGGAATACATCCTGAATACATCCGCTCCAACAATTGGAACTTTCCTGTATTGGAGGTAGCTTTTGGTCCTTCTGCCGGAACTATACTTCCCGTGACCTCCCCAAATGACCTCTACATCCACTATTTGTACCCACACGCCGCCATCTTGGTCCCACACGCCGCCATTTTGGTCCCACACGCCGCCATCTTGGTCCCACACGCCGCCATCTTGGTCCCACACGCCGCCATCTTGGTCCCACACGCCGCCATCTTGGTCCCACACGCCGCCATCTTGGTCCCACACGCCGCCATCTTGGTCCCACACGCCGCCATCTTGGTCCCACACGCCGCCATCTTGGTCCCACACGCCGCCAGTGACGTCATATGCAAATTTCTGAGGTCAAATTTTACTCGCTTCTGATTGGCTGTCACCTCCTCGTTTCCTCCTCAAATTATGCAAATTTCTGAGGTCAATGAGCCTCGTAATACGCTTTATATACTACTGTGGTGTTAATACAAATATACGCAATCGTTGCTTAAAATAGTACAGATTTACATTGTGATTTAAAAGCGATATTTGCTGTAAAACTATGCTGTTCATCACAAAGCATATAAAGTCCCTTCGCCGCTTCGCGCCTTCGCCGCTTCGCCCCTTCGCGCCTTCGCCGCTTCGCCCCTTCGCGGCTTCGCGCCTTCGCCGCTTCGCCCCTTCGCGGCTTCGCGCCTTCGCCGCTTCGCCTCTTCGCGGCTTCGCCTTATTATTAGCATCTTTATTCCTCCTTCTGGAGAGCATGAATGGTATATGTACATACATGAGTAAATAAATAAGTTCAATGAAACAAGCGCAATGAGATAAAGTTTTTTTGTCTCTGCTTATAAGATGCGCACTTTGCTTGTCGTTAAACGTTTTCCATGTCGTGTATATTTTACACACAGTTAATATAAATACAGTTTTATATACATTATAGTTACAGTCCTGCAATATTTTTGCAGTGGATATGTATGTCACAGGTCACAGTCGTCTGGAACATAGCTATCCAATTTCACCGATAATTGACGTTTAGAGAACAATAATACCGATAATATATCTATATAGATCCATGGGTGAATAATTATGTTCAATGGAACATGCGCATTGAGATACAGTTGTTTTATGCCTTTTTCATAAGATTCCCACTTTGCTTGCCATGACACTTTTTCCATTCCGTTTATATTTTATACATAGTTAATATAAATACATTTTTAGATACATTTTAGGTTCTGACCTGAATTACTTTACAGTGGGCATGAATGTCGCAGATCAGTCGTCAGCAATTTCACAATATAATATCACCGATAAATAAGAATTAAAGAACAGTGCTACTGATAATACTGACTTTTCATTTCGTTGATACTTTTCACACAGTTAATTCTGAAATCGTCGTATTCATCTGCTATGTCATACTGTAGTGGACCACCCAACAACACATGCAAAAGGTCCCAATCATCTAAACCATGCAAATATACACCAAAGCTATGGAAGCCGGATACGGCCATTCGTGCCTTCGTAACTTCGCCTTACTCACAACGCGAAGCGACGCAGCCGCGAAGGAGCGAAGGCGCGAAGGAGCGAAGGCGAAGGGGCGAAGACGCGACGGGGCGAAGGCGAAGACACGAAGGGGCGAAGGCGAAGCCACGAAGGGGCGAAGGCGAAGACACGAAGGGACGATGCTGTACAACTTCGCCACTTCGCTTCGCCCCTTCGCGTCTTCGCCTTCGCCGCTTCGTGGCTTCGCAGCTTCGCCTTCGCGACTTCGCGTCTTCGCCATCGCGACTCCGCGCCTTCGCGACTTCGCGCCATCGCTCCTTCGCGGCTTCGTGACTTCGCGGCTTCGTCGCTTCGCCTTGTGAGTAAGGCGAAGTTACGAAGGCACGAATGGCCGCATCCGGCTTCCATATTACTTGGAGTAGGGACATCCCAACTGCAGAATAATTTCCCTAATTCAATCTGTGCTTCAAGGTGTTAAACGTGTGAAAGGAATCTCTATGCGACAGAAGCTACCTCTGTCTCCGATTGTGCTTCTCCTTATGCATAATGTGTTCAAACTTCCGGTTCTGAGGACGTGTGTTTCTGAGGAGTTTTATTGTGTTGTTTCTTTGGCCTATTCGTAACGTTGACCCCCAAATGTCAGTGTGTTGCTTGAAATTGGATAGCTATGTTCCAGACGACTGTGACCTGTGACATACATATCCACTGCAAAAATATTGCAGGACTGTAACTATAATGTATATAAAACTGTATTTATATTAACTGTGTGTAAAATATACACGACATGGAAAACGTTTAACGACAAGCAAAGTGCGCATCTTATAAGCAGAGACAAAAAAACTTTATCTCATTGCGCTTGTTTCATTGAACTTATTTATTTACTCATGTATGTACATATACCATTCATGCTCTCCAGAAGGAGGAATAAAGATGCTAATAATAAGGCGAAGCCGCGAAGAGGCGAAGCGGCGAAGGCGCGAAGCCGCGAAGGGGCGAAGCGGCGAAGGCGCGAAGCCGCGAAGGGGCGAAGCGGCGAAGGCGCGAAGGGGCGAAGCGGCGAAGGCGCGAAGCGGCGAAGGGACTTTATATGCTTTGTGATGAACAGCATAGTTTTACAGCAAATATCGCTTTTAAATCACAATGTAAATCTGTACTATTTTAAGCAACGATTGCGTATATTTGTATTAACACCACAGTAGTATATAAAGCGTATTACGAGGCTCATTGAAAATTCTTCGATACGGAGATGCTGCATTTTCTGCCCAGGACTTCTGTCTAAACATCATGTGAACTTTGCGGTCTTTAAAGACGACAGGGCTTGTGCGCGTGATCTATAAGATGTTGTAACGCATTGGTCGTCCCAAGACACAGGGATCGTCTTCACAAAACCTAACAATAATAGATTCTCTAAGGTCCGGCTTCTGAGATTTCTCGAAGTCTTGACAACGTCTTTAAATGAGAGAGGATACAACGAAAATATCTGTTGAATATTAAGCCGATTTATTGTAAACTCATTCCACGCCATCATGAAAGCTACAGTCTTGTTCCTGGTCATTACGAAATTTGATTTTCATCTATCTCATGAACGCACTACCGGTGATGACGCGCGCGCACTTCCGGAGAACCCGCGCGCGCGCGCGCAGCGGCCGGAGAACCCACACGCGCTCGCGCTGGGGGGCCGGGCCGCGCCGGGAAAACACCCCAGCGGTTGACCATACGGATGTGTAAGGGGAAAAATTGGAACTCTTCAATGTTTGGAGGTAGTTTTAGTGAAACCCGGAAGTGACGTCACACACTTGCGCAGACCCACCAGACCCACCAAACCACTTCCGAAGGTGAACGCCATTGTGGGGAAAAACCCCAGTACATCAACAGATACAGACAAGTCTAGACATGTCCAAAGGTCACGCCCCATTCACCCCAACCGGAAGTGACGTCACAACCCACGAGACCTGCGCAGCAGAATGGAAACGACACCCTAGTCTAGCCCCCTCACCTGGAATTCACATGGATACCTCATACAACTCCATCGGCCCATGAGAAACCCCGCTCGATCCCAAAACGTCTATTTTCATACACTTGGGCCACCGCGCATGCGCAGAATCCCGATAGTTCAACCCCACACCCAGCCCATTAGATGCCCCTTCACGAATGCTTCACTTTGGTACCTCATACGACTCCATTGGACCACTAGTGGCTCCCCTAGCTCCAAAACGTAGAGCGGGACCCATACAGGGTCCAGTTTTCGACACTAGGTGACCACATCCCGACGAAATGGCCAGTTTTAGACACCGGATGTGCCGCCATCTTGAACAGACGTGCCGCCATCTTGGATATGTCCCATAATGCACCGGGTCAAACTACTCGCTTCTGATTGGACGAGATCTCTGTGACGGATTTAAAATACTCGCTTCTGATTGGACGAGAGCTCCGCATTGCATCTGCGCATGCGCAGAATGATATTCCTACCGCACACCCAACCCATTAGATGCCCCTTCACGAATGCTTCACATGGATACCTCACTCAACTCCATCGGCCCATTAGAAACCCCGCTCGATCCCAAAACGTCTATTTTCATACCCTTGGGCCACCGCGCATGCGCAGAAGACTGATATGTCAACCCCATACCCAGCCCATTAGATGCCCCCTGACATAAGCTTCACTTTGATACCTCATACAACTCCATCGGCCCATGAGAAACCCCGCTCGATCCCAACACGTCTATTTTCATACCCTTGGGCCATCGCGCATGCGCAGAATGCCGATAGTTCAACCCCACACCCAGCCCATCAGATGCCCCCGCACATAGGCTTCACTTTGACACCTCATACAACTCCATCGGCCCATTAGAAACCCCGCTCGATCCCAAAACGTCTATTTCCATACCCTTGGGCCACCGCGCATGCGCAGAAGGCCGATATGTCAACCCCACACCCAGCCCATTAGATGCCCCTTCACATAAGCTTCACTTTGATACCTCACTCGACCCCATCGGACTATTTTATCTAGGGACTACTTTTTCTCCGCGGAAGCTTTTTCCCGAGACCGAATCACCGCCAAAACCGCGGCCAGACCGCATCACCGCGGAGGAATACATCCTGAATACATCCCCTCCAACAATTGGAACTCTCCTGTATTGGAGGTAGCTTTTGGTCCTTCTGCCGGAACTATACTCCCCGTGACCTCCCCAAATGACCTCTACATCCGGGTGAAATGCGGCTTTAAATCCACTATTTGTACCCACACGCCGCCATCTTGGTCCCACACGCCGCCATCTTGGTCCCACACGCCGCCATCTTGGTCCCACACGGCGCCAGTGACGTCATATGCAAATTTCTGAGGTCAAATTTTACTCACTTCTGATTGGCTGTCACCTCCTCGTTTCCTCCTCAAATTATGCAAATTTCTGAGGTTAATGAGCCTCGTAATACGCTTTATATACTAGTGGGGTGTTAATACAAATATACGCAATCGTTGCTTAAAATAGTACAGATTTACATTGTGATTTAAAAGCGTTATTTGCTGTAAAACTATGCTGTTCATCACAAAGCATATAAAGTCCCTTCGCCGCTTCGCGCCTTCGCCGCTTCGCCCCTTCGCGCCTTCGCCGCTTCGCCCCTTCGCGCCTTCGCCGCTTCGCCCCTTCGCGCCTTCGCCGCTTCGCCGCTTCGCCCCTTCGCGGCTTCGCGCCTTCGCCGCTTCGCCTCTTCGCGTCTTCGCGGCTTCGCCTTATTATTAGCATCTTTATTCCTCCTTCTGGAGAGCATGAATGGTATATGTACATACATGAGTAAATAAATAAGTTCAATGAAACAAGCGCAATGAGATAAAGTTTTTTTGTCTCTGCTTATAAGATGCGCACTTTGCTTGTCATTAAACGTTTTCCATGTCGTGTATATTTTACACACAGTTAATATAAATACAGTTTTATATACATTATAGTTACAGTCCTGCAATATTTTTGCAGTGGATATGTATGTCACATATCACAGTCGTCTGGAACATAGGTATCCAATTTCACCGATAATTGACGTTTAGAGAACAATAATACCGATAATATATCTATACAGATCCATGGGTGAATAATTATATTCAATGGAACATGCGCATTGAGATACAGTTGTTTTATGCCTTTTTCATAAGATTCCCACTTTGCTTGCCATGACACTTTTTCCATTCCGTTTATATTTTATACATAGTTAATTTAAATACATTTTTAGATACATTTTAGGTTCTGCCCTGAATTACTTTACAGTGGCATGAATGTCGCAGATCAGTCGTCAGCAATTTCACAATATAATGTCACCGATAAATAAGAATTAAAGAACAGTGCTACTGATAATACTGACTTTTCATTTCGTTGATACTTTTTCACACAGTTAATTCTGAAATCGTCGTATTCATCTGCTATGTCATACTGTAGTGGATCACCCAACAACACATGCAAAAGGTCCCAATCATCTAAACCATGCAAATATACACCAAAGCTATGGAAGCCGGATACGGCCATTCGTGCCTTCGTAACTTCGCCTTACTCACAACGCGAAGCGACGCAGCCGCGAAGGAGCGAAGGCGCGAAGGAGCGAAGGCGAAGGGGCGAAGACGCGACGGGGCGAAGGCGAAGACACGAAGGGGCGAAGGCGAAGCCACGAAGGGGCGAAGGCGAAGACACGAAGGGACGATGCTGTACAACTTCGCCACTTCGCTTCGCCCCTTCGCGTCTTCGCCTTCGCCGCTTCGTGGCTTCGCAGCTTCGCCTTCGCGACTTCGCGTCTTCGCCATCGCGACTCCGCGCCTTCGCGACTTCGCGCCATCGCTCCTTCGCGGCTTCGTGACTTCGCGGCTTCGTCGCTTCGCCTTGTGAGTAAGGCGAAGTTACGAAGGCACGAATGGCCGCATCCGGCTTCCATATTACTTGGAGTAGGGACATCCCAACTGCAGAATAATTTCCCTAATTCAATCTGTGCTTCAAGGTGTTAAACGTGTGAAAGGAATCTCTATGCGACAGAAGCTACCTCTGTCTCCGATTGTGCTTCTCCTTATGCATAATGTGTTCAAACTTCCGGTTCTGAGGACGTGTGTTTCTGAGGAGTTTTATTGTGTTGTTTCTTTGGCCTATTCGTAACGTTGACCCCCAAATGTCAGTGTGTTGCTTGTAAAATTCTTCGATACGGAGATGCTGCATTTTCTGCCCAGGACTTCTGTCTGAACATCATGTGAACTTTGCGGTCTTTAAAGACGACAGGGCTTGTGCGCGTGATCTATAAGATGTTGTAACGCATTGGTCGTCCCAAGACACAGGGATCGTCTTCACAAAACCTAACAATAATAGATTCTCTAAGGTCCGGCTTCTGAGATTTCTCGAAGTCTTGACAACGTCTTTAAATGAGAGAGGATACAACGAAAATATCTGTTGAATATTAAGCCGATTTATTGTAAACTCATTCCACGCCATCATGAAAGCTACAGTCTTGTTCCTGGTCATTACGAAATTTGATTTTCATCTATCTCATGAACGCACTACCGGTGATGACGCGCGCGCACTTCCGGAGAACCCGCGCGCGCGCGCGCAGCGGCCGGAGAACCCACACGCGCTCGCGCTGGGGGGCCGGGCCGCGCCGGGAAAACACCCCAGCGGTTGACCATACGGATGTGTAAGGGGAAAAATTGGAACTCTTCAATGTTTGGAGGTAGTTTTAGTGAAACCCGGAAGTGACGTCACACACTTGCGCAGACCCACCAGACCCACCAAACCACTTCCGAAGGTGAACGCCATTGTGGGGAAAAACCCCAGTACATCAACAGATACAGACAAGTCTAGACATGTCCAAAGGTCACGCCCCATTCACCCCAACCGGAAGTGACGTCACAACCCACGAGACCTGCGCAGCAGAATGGAAACGACACCCTAGTCTAGCCCCCTCACCTGGAATTCACATGGATACCTCATACAACTCCATCGGCCCATGAGAAACCCCGCTCGATCCCAAAACGTCTATTTTCATACACTTGGGCCACCGCGCATGCGCAGAATCCCGATAGTTCAACCCCACACCCAGCCCATTAGATGCCCCTTCACGAATGCTTCACTTTGGTACCTCATACGACTCCATTGGACCACTAGTGGCTCCCCTAGCTCCAAAACGTAGAGCGGGACCCATACAGGGTCCAGTTTTCGACACTAGGTGACCACATCCCGACGAAATGGCCAGTTTTAGACACCGGATGTGCCGCCATCTTGAACAGACGTGCCGCCATCTTGGATATGTCCCATAATGCACCGGGTCAAACTACTCGCTTCTGATTGGACGAGATCTCTGTGACGGATTTAAAATACTCGCTTCTGATTGGACGAGAGCTCCGCATTGCATCTGCGCATGCGCAGAATGATATTCCTACCGCACACCCAACCCATTAGATGCCCCTTCACGAATGCTTCACATGGATACCTCACTCAACTCCATCGGCCCATTAGAAACCCCGCTCGATCCCAAAACGTCTATTTTCATACCCTTGGGCCACCGCGCATGCGCAGAAGACTGATATGTCAACCCCATACCCAGCCCATTAGATGCCCCCTGACATAAGCTTCACTTTGATACCTCATACAACTCCATCGGCCCATGAGAAACCCCGCTCGATCCCAACACGTCTATTTTCATACCCTTGGGCCATCGCGCATGCGCAGAATGCCGATAGTTCAACCCCACACCCAGCCCATCAGATGCCCCCGCACATAGGCTTCACTTTGACACCTCATACAACTCCATCGGCCCATTAGAAACCCCGCTCGATCCCAAAACGTCTATTTCCATACCCTTGGGCCACCGCGCATGCGCAGAAGGCCGATATGTCAACCCCACACCCAGCCCATTAGATGCCCCTTCACATAAGCTTCACTTTGATACCTCACTCGACCCCATCGGACTATTTTATCTAGGGACTACTTTTTCTCCGCGGAAGCTTTTTCCCGAGACCGAATCACCGCCAAAACCGCGGCCAGACCGCATCACCGCGGAGGAATACATCCTGAATACATCCCCTCCAACAATTGGAACTCTCCTGTATTGGAGGTAGCTTTTGGTCCTTCTGCCGGAACTATACTCCCCGTGACCTCCCCAAATGACCTCTACATCCGGGTGAAATGCGGCTTTAAATCCACTATTTGTACCCACACGCCGCCATCTTGGTCCCACACGCCGCCATCTTGGTCCCACACGCCGCCATCTTGGTCCCACACGGCGCCAGTGACGTCATATGCAAATTTCTGAGGTCAAATTTTACTCACTTCTGATTGGCTGTCACCTCCTCGTTTCCTCCTCAAATTATGCAAATTTCTGAGGTTAATGAGCCTCGTAATACGCTTTATATACTAGTGGGGTGTTAATACAAATATACGCAATCGTTGCTTAAAATAGTACAGATTTACATTGTGATTTAAAAGCGTTATTTGCTGTAAAACTATGCTGTTCATCACAAAGCATATAAAGTCCCTTCGCCGCTTCGCGCCTTCGCCGCTTCGCCCCTTCGCGCCTTCGCCGCTTCGCCCCTTCGCGCCTTCGCCGCTTCGCCCCTTCGCGCCTTCGCCGCTTCGCCGCTTCGCCCCTTCGCGGCTTCGCGCCTTCGCCGCTTCGCCTCTTCGCGTCTTCGCGGCTTCGCCTTATTATTAGCATCTTTATTCCTCCTTCTGGAGAGCATGAATGGTATATGTACATACATGAGTAAATAAATAAGTTCAATGAAACAAGCGCAATGAGATAAAGTTTTTTTGTCTCTGCTTATAAGATGCGCACTTTGCTTGTCATTAAACGTTTTCCATGTCGTGTATATTTTACACACAGTTAATATAAATACAGTTTTATATACATTATAGTTACAGTCCTGCAATATTTTTGCAGTGGATATGTATGTCACATATCACAGTCGTCTGGAACATAGGTATCCAATTTCACCGATAATTGACGTTTAGAGAACAATAATACCGATAATATATCTATACAGATCCATGGGTGAATAATTATATTCAATGGAACATGCGCATTGAGATACAGTTGTTTTATGCCTTTTTCATAAGATTCCCACTTTGCTTGCCATGACACTTTTTCCATTCCGTTTATATTTTATACATAGTTAATTTAAATACATTTTTAGATACATTTTAGGTTCTGCCCTGAATTACTTTACAGTGGCATGAATGTCGCAGATCAGTCGTCAGCAATTTCACAATATAATGTCACCGATAAATAAGAATTAAAGAACAGTGCTACTGATAATACTGACTTTTCATTTCGTTGATACTTTTTCACACAGTTAATTCTGAAATCGTCGTATTCATCTGCTATGTCATACTGTAGTGGATCACCCAACAACACATGCAAAAGGTCCCAATCATCTAAACCATGCAAATATACACCAAAGCTATGGAAGCCGGATACGGCCATTCGTGCCTTCGTAACTTCGCCTTACTCACAACGCGAAGCGACGCAGCCGCGAAGGAGCGAAGGCGCGAAGGAGCGAAGGCGAAGGGGCGAAGACGCGACGGGGCGAAGGCGAAGACACGAAGGGGCGAAGGCGAAGCCACGAAGGGGCGAAGGCGAAGACACGAAGGGACGATGCTGTACAACTTCGCCACTTCGCTTCGCCCCTTCGCGTCTTCGCCTTCGCCGCTTCGTGGCTTCGCAGCTTCGCCTTCGCGACTTCGCGTCTTCGCCATCGCGACTCCGCGCCTTCGCGACTTCGCGCCATCGCTCCTTCGCGGCTTCGTGACTTCGCGGCTTCGTCGCTTCGCCTTGTGAGTAAGGCGAAGTTACGAAGGCACGAATGGCCGCATCCGGCTTCCATATTACTTGGAGTAGGGACATCCCAACTGCAGAATAATTTCCCTAATTCAATCTGTGCTTCAAGGTGTTAAACGTGTGAAAGGAATCTCTATGCGACAGAAGCTACCTCTGTCTCCGATTGTGCTTCTCCTTATGCATAATGTGTTCAAACTTCCGGTTCTGAGGACGTGTGTTTCTGAGGAGTTTTATTGTGTTGTTTCTTTGGCCTATTCGTAACGTTGACCCCCAAATGTCAGTGTGTTGCTTGTAAAATTCTTCGATACGGAGATGCTGCATTTTCTGCCCAGGACTTCTGTCTAAACATCATGTGAACTTTGCGGTCTTTAAAGACGACAGGGCTTGTGCGCGTGATCTATAAGATGTTGTAACGCATTGGTCGTCCCAAGACACAGGGATCGTCTTCACAAAACCTAACAATAATAGATTCTCTAAGGTCCGGCTTCTGAGATTTCTCGAAGTCTTGACAACGTCTTTAAATGAGAGAGGATACAACGAAAATATCTGTTGAATATTAAGCCGATTTATTGTAAACTCATTCCACGCCATCATGAAAGCTACAGTCTTGTTCCTGGTCATTACGAAATTTGATTTTCATCTATCTCATGAACGCACTACCGGTGATGACGCGCGCGCACTTCCGGAGAACCCGCGCGCGCGCGCGCAGCGGCCGGAGAACCCACACGCGCTCGCGCTGGGGGGCCGGGCCGCGCCGGGAAAACACCCCAGCGGTTGACCATACGGATGTGTAAGGGGAAAAATTGGAACTCTTCAATGTTTGGAGGTAGTTTTAGTGAAACCCGGAAGTGACGTCACACACTTGCGCAGACCCACCAGACCCACCAAACCACTTCCGAAGGTGAACGCCATTGTGGGGAAAAACCCCAGTACATCAACAGATACAGACAAGTCTAGACATGTCCAAAGGTCACGCCCCATTCACCCCAACCGGAAGTGACGTCACAACCCACGAGACCTGCGCAGCAGAATGGAAACGACACCCTAGTCTAGTCCCCTCACCTGGAATTCACATGGATACCTCATACAACTCCATCGGCCCATGAGAAACCCCGCTCGATCCCAAAACGTCTATTTTCATACACTTGGGCCACCGCGCATGCGCAGAATCCCGATAGTTCAACCCCACACCCAGCCCATTAGATGCCCCTTCACGAATGCTTCACTTTGGTACCTCATACGACTCCATTGGACCACTAGTGGCTCCCCTAGCTCCAAAACGTAGAGCGGGACCCATACAGGGTCCAGTTTTCGACACTAGGTGACCACATCCCGACGAAATGGCCAGTTTTAGACACCGGATGTGCCGCCATCTTGAACAGACGTGCCGCCATCTTGGATATGTCCCATAATGCACCGGGTCAAACTACTCGCTTCTGATTGGACGAGATCTCTGTGACGGATTTAAAATACTCGCTTCTGATTGGACGAGAGCTCCGCATTGCATCTGCGCATGCGCAGAATGATATTCCTACCGCACACCCAACCCATTAGATGCCCCTTCACGAATGCTTCACATGGATACCTCACTCAACTCCATCGGCCCATTAGAAACCCCGCTCGATCCCAAAACGTCTATTTTCATACCCTTGGGCCACCGCGCATGCGCAGAAGACTGATATGTCAACCCCATACCCAGCCCATTAGATGCCCCCTGACATAAGCTTCACTTTGATACCTCATACAACTCCATCGGCCCATGAGAAACCCCGCTCGATCCCAACACGTCTATTTTCATACCCTTGGGCCATCGCGCATGCGCAGAATGCCGATAGTTCAACCCCACACCCAGCCCATCAGATGCCCCCGCACATAGGCTTCACTTTGACACCTCATACAACTCCATCGGCCCATTAGAAACCCCGCTCGATCCCAAAACGTCTATTTCCATACCCTTGGGCCACCGCGCATGCGCAGAAGGCCGATATGTCAACCCCACACCCAGCCCATTAGATGCCCCTTCACATAAGCTTCACTTTGATACCTCACTCGACCCCATCGGACTATTTTATCTAGGGACTACTTTTTCTCCGCGGAAGCTTTTTCCCGAGACCGAATCACCGCCAAAACCGCGGCCAGACCGCATCACCGCGGAGGAATACATCCTGAATACATCCCCTCCAACAATTGGAACTCTCCTGTATTGGAGGTAGCTTTTGGTCCTTCTGCCGGAACTATACTCCCCGTGACCTCCCCAAATGACCTCTACATCCGGGTGAAATGCGGCTTTAAATCCACTATTTGTACCCACACGCCGCCATCTTGGTCCCACACGCCGCCATCTTGGTCCCACACGCCGCCATCTTGGTCCCACACGGCGCCAGTGACGTCATATGCAAATTTCTGAGGTCAAATTTTACTCACTTCTGATTGGCTGTCACCTCCTCGTTTCCTCCTCAAATTATGCAAATTTCTGAGGTTAATGAGCCTCGTAATACGCTTTATATACTAGTGGGGTGTTAATACAAATATACGCAATCGTTGCTTAAAATAGTACAGATTTACATTGTGATTTAAAAGCGTTATTTGCTGTAAAACTATGCTGTTCATCACAAAGCATATAAAGTCCCTTCGCCGCTTCGCGCCTTCGCCGCTTCGCCCCTTCGCGCCTTCGCCGCTTCGCCCCTTCGCGCCTTCGCCGCTTCGCCCCTTCGCGCCTTCGCCGCTTCGCCGCTTCGCCCCTTCGCGGCTTCGCGCCTTCGCCGCTTCGCCTCTTCGCGTCTTCGCGGCTTCGCCTTATTATTAGCATCTTTATTCCTCCTTCTGGAGAGCATGAATGGTATATGTACATACATGAGTAAATAAATAAGTTCAATGAAACAAGCGCAATGAGATAAAGTTTTTTTGTCTCTGCTTATAAGATGCGCACTTTGCTTGTCATTAAACGTTTTCCATGTCGTGTATATTTTACACACAGTTAATATAAATACAGTTTTATATACATTATAGTTACAGTCCTGCAATATTTTTGCAGTGGATATGTATGTCACATATCACAGTCGTCTGGAACATAGGTATCCAATTTCACCGATAATTGACGTTTAGAGAACAATAATACCGATAATATATCTATACAGATCCATGGGTGAATAATTATATTCAATGGAACATGCGCATTGAGATACAGTTGTTTTATGCCTTTTTCATAAGATTCCCACTTTGCTTGCCATGACACTTTTTCCATTCCGTTTATATTTTATACATAGTTAATTTAAATACATTTTTAGATACATTTTAGGTTCTGCCCTGAATTACTTTACAGTGGCATGAATGTCGCAGATCAGTCGTCAGCAATTTCACAATATAATGTCACCGATAAATAAGAATTAAAGAACAGTGCTACTGATAATACTGACTTTTCATTTCGTTGATACTTTTTCACACAGTTAATTCTGAAATCGTCGTATTCATCTGCTATGTCATACTGTAGTGGATTACCCAACAACACATGCAAAAGGTCCCAATCATCTAAACCATGCAAATATACACCAAAGCTATGGAAACCGGATGCGGCCATTCGTGCCTTCGTAACTTCGCCTTACTCACAACGCGAAGCGACGCAGCCGCGAAGGAGCGAAGGCGCGAAGGAGCGAAGGCGAAGGGGCGAAGACGCGAAGGGGCGAAGGCGAAGACACGAAGGGGCGAAGGCGAAGCCACGAAGGGGCGAAGGCGAAGACACGAAGGGACGATGCTGTACAACTTCGCCACTTCGCTTCGTCCCTTCGCGTCTTCGCCTTCGCCGCTTCGTGGCTTCGCAGCTTCGCCTTCGCGACTTCGCGCCTTCGCCATCGCGACTTCGCGCCTTCGCGACTTCGCGCCATCGCTCCTTCGCGGCTTCGTGACTTCGCGGCTTCGTCGCTTCGCGTTGTGAGTAAGGCGAAGTTACGAAGGCACGAATGGCCGCATCCGGCTTCCATATTACTTGGAGTAGGGACATCCCAACTGCAGAATAATTTCCCTAATTCAATCTGTGCTTCAAGGTGTTAAACGTGTGAAAGGAATCTCTATACGACAGAAGCTACCTCTGTCTCCGATTGTGCTTCTCCTTATGCATAATGTGTTCAAACTTCCGGTTTCTGAGGACGTGTGTTTCTGAGGAGTTTTATTGTGTTGTTTCTTTGGCCTATTCGTAACGTTGAACCCCAAATGTCAGTGTGTTGCTTGTAAAATTCTTCGATGCGGAGATGCTGCATTTTCTGCCCAGGACTTCTGTCTAAACATCATGTGAACTTTGCGGTCTTTAAAGACGACAGGGCTTGTGCGCGTGATCTATAAGATGTTGTAACGCATTGGTCGTCCCAATACACAGGGATCGTCTTCACAAAACCTAACAATAATAGATTCTCTAAGGTCCGGCTTCTGAGATTTCTCGAAGTCTTGACAACGTCTTTAAATGAGAGAGGATACAACGAAAATATATGTTGAATATTAAGCCGATTTATTGTAAACTCATTCCACGCCATCATGAAAGCTACAGACTTGTTCCTGGTCATTACGAAATTTGATTTTCATCTATCTCAGGAATGAGCGGCATCATTTGGTAGGCAAACTAGGGTAACCTCATCAACATCAGACTGTTCTGTAGTCAGTCATTTCTCGGAACTGGAGTTAGCAAATACTATTATCGGAAGCATGAGCTTCGGTGATACCTGACGGTACTGCCATCAGGGAGACCTGGTGTTAAAAGTCTGACTATAAAATGCCGCTCATTCCGTTATATACAATACTAGATATTTACAATGTCAACTTAACCCGACATAAGATGTACTCGCAGCTTCAGTACAATTATGACAGTCATATCACAGAACTGTCACTTTGCATACCCCATCCATCAAAACCAAGGTTAAATCATTGTACTTACATAAACGGTTTATACGTTATCTGTACAAATCTGAATTTACATAACCAATTCTCACAAATAATTGTGTTTACAATAACCGACCTGAAGGGTCATCGAATAAAATTTCGGAAATAGGTTTTGTCATTGCACATCATAATACCACGGTTTGCGTGCATACAGTAAGTTACACCAAATTGTTAAATGGTGAGAACTGGGAAACACAGATTTGTGAATTGGGTCAAAAACATCCCTCCATATTTTTAACGATGCAAATAGGACACTGGAGTGTCAAACAAATCAAAACATTTACCGGGGTATTACGATGTTATAAACCCATACAGGCAGGCATCATTTATGACATCAAGACTATGCAATATTTAATTGTAGAAAACTAATTATCATAAGATGCTTATATCTGAATAACTTGTAGAAAACCAATTATCATAAGATGCTGATATCTTACAATCAGAGCATCCAACACCATTCACTTTCAGCAGTATGTGAATCATATTAATTAGCAACGTTTCCCAAACCACCTGCTGAGTTCTACATCTGTTAAAATCTGGACCACTCCTGTTCTTCAGCCATACCTCTCACGAGTTCGTCAACCTATCCTGTTCTTCAGCCCACATGATTGATGGTTTGTGATGTTCTCCAACCCAACACAAGATTCTGGAGGACTGGAGTGACCGTGTGAATAAGTATATCATATTCCCGCTCCATCTGACATGTCCAGATTCTGTAGGACTTAACATCTCAGAGGTTCCATATTCTGTAGGACTCAACATCTGAGAGGTTCCAGGTTCTGTAGGACTTAACATCTGAGAGGTTCCAGACTCTGCAGGATTTAACCTCTTTCCTGGCTCCAATGTACCCCATGAGAACTGTTTATTATGTTTGAGATCGGGGACTAGTCATTCACAAGGAATTTCACAGTCAGCTCAGTTCAATATCTCTTGTGTTTCCTTCGTGTTCACAGATCTGGTCGAACAGTTCGCAGGCGCTAGATGTTTTGTGTCTTGCCACATGCTCGTGCTTTGCGTTGTCTGTACTGTGCTGCTGAGCTTGTGTTTTCCTGCAGCAGGCAGAAAGCGTCGCCCGCTAGTTTTAATGTAATTTCCCGCCCACTTGTAACCCAAAGTGCATCTTTCCACCCTAAATTGAACTATAGCTGTGACACTAATGTTAAGAGAAAATTAATGCAATAGATATAGATATTCAGCAGTGTAGTATCCAATCTCTGCAAACCCAGATGGTATATCAGGGAAATACATCTAGATATGACGCTATGAAATATTCGTGCGAAAGTTTTGTCGATGTTCTACAAGATCCCCTAATAAGTCCATGACAACACACAATTTGGGATAGAATGGTCTTTAGTTCACGGAGACGAACAACTTACCGGCGGTCGGTCTTTTGATATTTTCTACCGTCTGACAAAAGCAAACTTTTCGGCAATAGTAAATCCATTAAAATGTACGGACGATGAGACATGATGCCTTATTCGGGTACTATTTCTGCTCTCTGTTTACCATATTGGTCCACGTGCTCCTTTTTGTAATTACAGGAGGGGGGGTCTTTTTAAAGTCATTTCACCCAGCTAGCTACCTGATTGGCTAACAGATGTAGTTGAAATTCGCATGGGATTTATATAGCGTTGACTTCAGATATAAAGTTCCCTGATATTATATCTGCGTTTACTGAGATTGTAGAGTACCAGGTTAGTTGACAATGCATGCAGTCACCCAGAACAGCCAGTAAACATACCAGGTACATCATCTTTTCCTTTATAGGTCAATGTGCAGCGAAACGTAATATACTCTTGGTAAAAAAACAGTTTTGCTTGAATAAAGAATATACCATCACAGCCAGTCTGAATCAGGCAGCCCATGACTCCAGGTCACCCTATCCAAAAACGACCACGTTTGACGTGTGTTTAAGACTGACGTTTTCACTGGATGTAATGTAAGTATCAGTAAGTTATATCATTAAATCTGCAATGTAATTGATAAATTAAGTACGTATAAATTCATTTTGAATGATCAAATGTGACGTCATTATACCTGTATGAGATCGTAGCGGAATTGACGCGGATGGACGAAAGTCACTAAGATGTATGCGGATACCGTGGGGATAATCTTCTCCCGAATTAATGTCCGCTTATATATAGGCAATCAAAGAGCACAAGTTTTTATATCCACGGATACAATTCCATCATCAAACTTAATTATTTGTACATGCTTATCCTGATTTAATCTCCGGTCCATCTCAAGGTCAACACGATGTCTTAATATCAACATTTATTGGAATGGATGCCCACATATAATTGTATTCGATTTAATGTCTCATCAAATCACGGCCAATCAGAACACACATTTATATTCACATCTGCGCCCAAAATGACGTTTCTGCGCACCATAAACTGGTTACCCCTCATACTTTCTGTTCTGAAGGACAGGTGACGCCGGTCGTACTAAAAACTGCGCGGAACTGCGCGGAACTGCGCAGAACTGCGCGGAACTGCGCGGAGCTTAATTTCAACTGCGCGTGGATTATTTGATGGATTTTTCTTTATTTGCTGACGAGCAGAATATTGATATTAATGAAACAGACAACAAAATCCGCAAAATGTAGACTATATGTCGCTTGAAACGAGAGAGAACGAAATTCAAATGCGCGGAAATTATATTTCACTGCCCGGAGATTCGCTTCGCTGGAATGGAATCGTTAATATTATAGCACATTATCCTACCTTATTCGTACTCCACTCAGATTCGCTTCGCTCGAACTAAGTCTGATGTGTATGAATTGTATCTGTCCGAACGTAAATTGAGTATAAATTTTAACTGCGCGGAAATCGAGCCCGTAAGCAAATTTGGCGTAAAATTCAACTGCGCGGAAATCCATGGCAGCTTCACCCCACACAGATTCTTCTGCATTGAACTAATTCTGATATGTATGAATTTCAAAAGGCTTGCGTGTGTGAATTTCATCTGTCCGAACGTGAACTTGGTATAAATTTCAACTGCGCGGAAATCGAGCCCGTACGCAAATTTGGCGTAAAGTTCAACTGCGCGGAAATCCATGGCAGCTTCACCCCACACAGATTCTTCTGGATTGAACTAATTATGATGTGTATGAATTTCAAAAGGCTTGCGTGTATGAATTTCATCTGTCCGAACGTGAACTTGGTATAAATTTCAACTGCGCGGAAATCGAGCCCGTATAAAGTTTGACTGCGCGGAAATCCATGGCAGCTTCACCCCACGCAGATTCTTCTGGATTGAACTAATTCTGATATGTATGAATTTCAAAAGGCTTGCGTGTGTGAATTTCATCTGTCCGAACGTGAACTTGGTAAAAATTTTCAACTGCGCGGAATTCGAGTTTCACTCCTTGGAGATTTGCTTTCTTCAACTGAGTCTTATGTGTGGAATTTCTTTTGCAGCGCTAGATATTAAAATAAATAATTAAATAATAAATAATAATGAGAGAGCAGAGGGAAAGTAAAGAAGAATCGCTATGTTCAAGTTGGAAAGTCTGTTATTTGTTAGGTGATGAACTAACTTAGGCAGAATATAATTGGTGAGGTATTGCTTAGATTTAATACAGAATCCCTTGATTATATGTCGGCATTGATTAAACGGCGTAACAGTAATTTGGCGGGTTTTTGTGGATACAAACACAGCACGTGTATCCACATTTAAAAAATCACCAAAAACTTGGTTTTTCATAAATGTGGATACATACACTATAATGGCGATGTATCCACATTTTATTAACATTGTATGACTGCTATACTTTATAATTCATCGATATAAAAGCCGTACGATTATGAAAAGTTCTCGAGTCGCGACTTTGGATTCCTCGAGACGAAGCTAAAAAAAACTAACTCCAACGAGTTTTCGGCGTCGATCTTTGACAGTAAAACAGCAGGAGGTACTTACGATCTGTTAGACTGAACTACTAGAAACTTATCATTCAAATAATCGTATTGTTCGACTGAGTTTTAGGAGTGGAAGTTGAGATGGATGGGGAAGAGATGCTATTATTTCGCGGAGCTTCTTGTTGCTTTTGTCAGCCATATTGGAGACTTGTAGAGTCCAATTTTCTGATTGGTTGAATAATAGCTGGGCGGGGCTATTACACAGATTTCAGCCAATCAAACTTTTCCTTACTCTTCACCTGCAGTTGATGTAAACTTTGGAGTTCCGATTGTTTGAAGTTTCTTGGGACATATAGTATCTCTTTCCCATCAATACGAGGAAAAAAACAATTATGTACTCTTAAAATCTCTAAATTATAATTAACCGAGTTCAGAAGAATTCATGCCACACATGCAAGTATTTCCGATTTCGATTTAGCCCTGGAAAGTTGGGCGAGAAATTGAACAAAAAATGTTGTGACGGCACTTCACCCGGTAGAAATAGTCAACCTAAACATTTCTTAAATTTAGGTTTTAAAAGTTAGAATCGAGTATTTAGTTCTATAGAGGTGTTTACATTGCAAATAAGATGTGGATACATCACTTATATAGAAGGTGTATCCACATTTTTGAAAAAACATCTGATTTTACGTCTCGCGAAAATGTGGATACACTTCCTATATAGGCGATGTATGCACAAAAACCCGCCAAATTACTGTTACGCCGATTAAACAAGTCAATCCGAATTAGACAGGAGATAATTGGTGAGGTATTGGCGAGATTTAATACAGAATCCCTTGATTATTTGTCGGCATTTAATGAACCGGTTAACCTGAATTAGGCAGAAGATGATTGGTGAGGTATTGGTTAGATGTAATCTCTTGATTATTTGTCGGCAGTGATTAAACCCGTTATCAATCGTTCTTTTGTCTATCCAAAATCTCTCAAAAGCTCCGAGAAGTGAATCTTGGTTTCGGCGCAGTTAAAATAGATATTAGTACACAATTTTCACTTACGGACAGTTGAAAATCTCCGGGAAGTAAAACTTGATTTCCAAGCAGTTTAAATTTATATCCAGTTCAAATTCATACATAACCTTATTTCAAGCGAACTGAATCTCCGGCAGTCAAACTTGATGTTAGACTCGTTCGAATATGTACACTGTGGAAATGCGAATTCCCATAACAAATCTTTCTTCGCGGAATCTCAACTGCGCGGAAAATAAGTAACTGTGCGGAAAATAAGTTTTTCTGTCCAGAGATTCGCAAGAATCGAGTAATTAACCACCCATCATTCGTTATCATGACCTGCATGGGGTCATCATGATACAGGGAGGTGTCATCAACTTTCAACAGACCGGATCTGTCGTTGAACCCCGTATAAAGAAATAATAATAGAAAAAGAACTGGCTAGTGTTAATCAGGTTTCATACAAAACAACTCAAAGTGCTTTGATTAGTTGTTTCAAGATAACAGTAGATCTAACTGAGCGGAGCCTGTTCCAACTGCGCGGAAAATAAGTTTTACTCTCGCTCTTTGTCATTCGCCCCCCTCTCAACGGAGTGGACAGTTCAAATAAAAGGTAAGTGGAAGTTTGTATTACACTAAGTAGTGCATATTCGAGCATGATGATTCCAGGTGAAATGATAACGAATAAGGTAGGATATTAACGATTGAAATTCGAATTCCGCGCAGTTCAAATTCATACATATCAGAATTAGTTCAATCCAGAAGAATCTGCGTGGGGTGAAGCTGCCATGGATTTCCGCGCAGTTAAACTTTATACGGGCTCGATTTCCGCGCAGTTGAAATTTATACCAAGTTCACGTTCGGACAGATGAAATTCATACACGCAAGCCTTTTGAAATTCATACACATCAGACTTAGTTCAATCCAGAAGAATCTGTGTGGTGTGAAGCTGCCATGGATTTCCGCGCAGTTGAACTTTACGCCAAATTTGCTTACGGGCTCGATTTCCGCGCAGTTAAAATTTATACCAAGTTCACGTTCGGACAGATGAAATTCACACACGCAAGCCTTTTGAAATTCATACAAAACAGAATTAGTTCAATCCAGAAGAATCTGCGTGCCGTGAAGCGGCCATGGATTTCCGCGTAGTTAAACTTTATACGGGTTCGATTTCCGCGCAGTTAAAATTTATACTCAATTTACGTTCGGACAGATACAATTCATACACATCAGACTTAGTTCGAGCGAAGCGAATCTGAGTGGAGTACGAATAAGGTAGGATAATGTGCTATAATATTAACGATTCCATTCCAGCGAAGCGAATCTCCGGGCAGTGAAACATAATTTCCGCGCGTTTGAATTTCGTTCTCTCTCGTTTCAAGCGACATATAGTCTACATTTTGCGGATTTTGTTGTCTGTTTCATTAATATCAATATTCTGTTCGTCAGCAAATAAAGAAAAATCCATCAAATAATCCACGCGCAGTTGAAATTAAGCTCCGCGCAGTTCCGCGCAGTTCCGCGCAGTTTTTAGTACGACCCGGTGACGCCTACCATTTTGTTGTCAAATTGTGTCTATATCTAGACATGGTTCGTCGCTTTTCAGAAGTCGTCGTTTGCATCCCGCTTCATGTAAACACTTTGATCCACTTACACTTTTGTTGTTAGTAGTTTAAAACTGGTTGTGAATGTTTTACAATATCTCGTTCATTCGTGACTTGAATAACAAAATTGTCGTCAACACCTAGCGGCCTTGATAAACAGGGCAAAGTAGCCCAGTCTTACACGAGTCGCTTCCGCGGAATAATCCATTTTGGCCAATGAATATTAGCCTAAATAAGAAATATCTTCAAAAAAATGATCGGCGACGAAGTTTAATAATGCGCAAAATGTTTATTCTGTATGATAAGTATTCTTTGAAGTATTTAATTGCGCATGAATAACTGACACAGCAGATTGTGTAGGTGCAACCATTTGTAACTAATTAACATCCGGCGTTGTTCCTCAACGAGCAAGGAACTATCAGTACTAGTGTCATCATGTGTCACTGTGAACCATGGCGAAATGACCCCCCTCCCTAATTATTTTTCTTACCTCTTGATCTAGGGAGCTGAAACTTACCACACTATACCCTTGAGTCAAGATCTACCAGAAAATGTAAAACAATCCAAGATAGCGGCTTTGATGACGTCACAGTGACGTCATTTTCAAAAACGGCATTTTTCGGTCGGATTTTCCGAATTTTTTATTTATGCAATTTCTCCGCAAAAACTGCATGATAAATTAGTAAATATTAATGTGATGTGAAATAAAATAGTTTTTTTCCCACTTTTCATCGCGGAAAAGCAGCAATTTTGAAGAAATATGACAAAAACATCACTTTTCTGGTACCCCACGTGGTCGCCATCTTGGATTTCCGCATGATCCTCTGCTCGGGGGGGGGGGGGGTATGCAAATAGGCACAAAATGACCTCAATATCATAAACTATAAAGTCAAGTAGTTTCAGCTCTCCATTTTTTGTCGTTCTGTAGATAGCGCAAAAGCGTCATTGGTTACGCAACTCTCCGGATTTCTCTTGTTACTGTCCGATACGATGCGACAGGAAGGCAGAATAAAAGTCCACAGAACGGAAGAGTGTCTAGCCAAAGCGACCGTATACGACTCCGTCGAAAGATTACACCTTTGCGACGCAGCGTTATCTAGTCATACTTACACATCTCGTTCTATCGATTGCATCGAGCCCGGGAAACTCCCGTAGAAAATTCCGGCGAATATTATATAGTCGGGTTCATACATAGGCGAAATTGGCATAAAGGACACGCATTCGTCTTCTGGTTAACGTTGTTTGGGCAACATCCACAACTAACCGTGAAAGGATTCGTGATACATTTGAAACTGATTTTCATAATAAAACTCTTTGAAATATGGAAGACGTCTTGTTGCAGATGAATAGAAAAAAATGACTTGGTTTCGTTGACTCTTCTGGTTGATATGGAAATGGTCGCCATGACCTCGTTCCAGTCAGCTATTGCCTGGAAAAGATGGTGGCAAATGTATGCTGATTTCTTCACGGTTGAGAGGAAGGGTTATTTGTACATGCGATGATCGGGAATATAGTATTCTCAACATGTGCTTATCCGATTTATTACATAAAAAATATTCAGAAATAAATAAAAAGTATCTAGCGCTTTGTGACTCTGGAAAACGTTTGGTTGTATTTCTCGCCTAGCGTACACATTTTGCTGGCTAAAAATCCAATGTCGTTTTCTTTGTTGAAACAAATAAATTTTTATGCGACATACGATTTGCGCCGTGAGGGAAACAAGATATGACGAGCATCGGATCACAGAAACAAGGCCTCGGGTCAATAAACATAAGTCACATTATAGAAGTAGAGCATTATTACAATATAGAAGTAGATCGTTAAAAAAAACGCAAAAGCACACAACATCCTACATTAGTTTTTGGGTCAATGAAGCTATAAATGAACACCGACACGGTATTGAAGAGATAAAAATCCAGTTTCTCACGGATGAAGGAGCATAAATTGAAATACCTTACAGCCCAGCAATTCTCTATTCCCACACGAAAGCAGCTTCATCTATTACATCTATATAGAACAACTTACTCATCCAAAATAATTCGCTGGGAAGAATTGTTTATGAAGACGATTTTCATCAATTTACTACTTGTTTCGAGAAAATTTACCTCTTCCGTTTCACGTGGGTTTTTTTTTACCGAGAAAGAATTTGGAATTAACTCTATACCGTACAACAATGCTGGGTGATATATGGTAACTGTTAGCCAAGATTGAACTACATGTATCAAGAATAAATACATGGCAGTGTGACTAACGTTAGCTAAATAATATATAGCCCTCTAGTATGAGGGCTATACGACGGTCCCAGTCACCCCCAGCGAGGGTTATAGATAATTTTATTACGAATCACCCACATCTGAAACTGCCGTACATCTAATATCTATCCCTCCTGCGCACTTTTTTAAAATCTTGCGCACTATTGTGAAATAGTAACGCATATATCGTCGTCTGAATTTTTCAGTCGACAACTTCCACTTTATACGCGCCATGTTCAATTGCAAATGACCCAGCACACATATACCGTGACGTCACCAACATGGCGCGTAGGGAGTTGAAGTTTTCGACTGGAAAATTCAGACGGCGATATATGCGTTACTATTTCACAATAGTGCGCACGATTTTAAAATAGTGCGCAGGAGGGGATAGAGATTAGATGTACGGCAGTTTCAGAGGTGGGTGATTCGTCAAAAAATTATCCAAACCCCTCGCTGGGGGTGACTGGGACCGTCGTATAGCCCTCATACTAGAGGGCTATATATTATTTAGCTAGACTAACGTCACAGGACCTACGGAGTAGGGTAGGCATTATGACTCCGACGCGCACTGAACTCTTGGAAATCCCCCCGCCCCAAGTTGAAATCCTGCCTATATTAAGATGGGCACAGCTCAAGTCAGAATTACCAGGGATTTTCATCAAAAATCACCAGAAATTTTCATCAAAAGTAAGACTTATTTTGCCGACGAAAGGATTCGGGTGGACTCACTGACTACCGGACAATTTGCAGATGGTAGCCTATATGGCTGTTCCAATAATTTTCAGTTTTCTGGCAAAATAAATCTTATTCCTATTGGAGGATATTTTAACCTGTCCGACGGAGTCTCGTTTTTTTTTTTTTTTTTTTTTTTCCGACTAACAGAGATTCCCTTGGAAATATGGTCACCAAGGCTGACAAAGAAAAAAATCCGGATTATAGAATCTAATTATGCGAAGTTTTATGCTTTCGTAATAGAGTGTACTTTATTCTCACACACCAGCTAAACTAGACGGACTTTTATCCAAAGCAAATAAAAAAAAAAGAATCTGAGTGGTACTATGGGCTACGCCATTACAACGAAATCTACGAGACCCCCTTTTCTTGGCACCCGACAGATAGTTTGTGGTTTTCAATGGTTTTCTGATTGTATTATCCCAATGGCTTTGACCTTTGACCTTTCGATTCCAATAGGATTCTTGTTTTCCATCATAGCATGAGGTATTCCTGAAGTCTGATCAACATTATTGTTGATAGTAATAGTACAGACAATGTTTTCCACGGGGTACGAGAAGAAGGCATGTGGCGTGACCTTTGACCTGTTTGACCTTTGACAATTTCAGTACCCGGCATATAATCTCTGAAGTATTCATTCAAAAAGATCATTTGCTATTCAATATTCTTGATATTTGTCCCAAATTTGCGATATTGATCTTTGTACTTTGACCTTGACTATACCCGCTCGCAATAATCTGCAATTTTCAAAAATAATTTAAGATTTTTTTTGGAGACGGTGACCTTGCCCTATGACTTCATTTAGTTCCGCGTTAACTGGTAACTCATATTCTGTTAACTCGTATGTTGATCTTAGTTGTTCTACTACAAACTGTATTTATTTAGTTTCATTAAGAAGTGTGGTCAACAGTATGTTGGCAAAACCACCCAAAGACTCCATCTTAGGGTGAACGATCACAAAAAAATCCGTATGAAAAAACCAATTGCTTATAGGCAAACATTTTTCTGGACCCGACAATGGCTGGGACAACTTTAGTATTCAGATCATAGACGTCGTCTATCCATCTACTAAGCATTCCCCCATTTGGATTTGAGAGAAAAATCCGAGAGCGGGAATTATTCTGGATGCTAGAACTTGGGTCAGTGTTTCCGTTTGGTTTAAATGATAATGTCAGTGGGTTCGGCAATGCTACAAACCGCCGTTCAAATATATCCAACATTACCCAACTATTTAAACCCCATCAACGGAGACATCGCAGCCATGGTTGGCGAAAGTTTAATAGTTCGATGATTCACGATCATATCACTTTAAATTACTTAGTGGGTTTAACTAACACACCCAATAGTATACATAGCTTACGTACAGTTCTGTATGCGTTACCTCTGAGAGCTTTAGATCAAATAACCAGAGATATACAACAATCTGCGTCTTCAGGAAATATAATACCATCAAAAATCATTAAAGTATGTCAAGATATAGCGTATTTTCGGTTGTATCGTCCAGTGAACATAATCGAAACATCTCAAGATCGGCTTTTCTTGAAACTGAACTGCTTAGATAAAGGACTGGACATCATTAATTTACCTCGAATCCTGAATGATCCAGAGGTACGCAAGTTCCCAGAACCTCCTTGCATTTCATATAAGTATACTAAATCTATAGCCACCAAAATATTCAATTACTCCAATGCTGTCCAGGAGTTTGACTGGAACTTATACACGTCAGGAGGCTATAGTTGTGATTGTGAATCGTCGAACTTTATCTATACACCATGCAAACATATTGTGACTGGTGACCTTGATGTGGTGAGTAATAAGGATCTGAAATTACTCCTGATGAGAGGACCTAAATATAGAGAGCCAAGAAGAATAAATGTGAAGGCCGACCACAAGATAGTCCTGTCTGCATTGGAACAGTACGTTATTGATTGGTCTAAGCGAGAAAAAGTTGAACCTACAGTACTCGCTGATTGGCTGGACCTCACCAAGAGCCAGGTCGTTGAAACAATCCGCCATATTGACAGAAACAAAACAAGTACTGAGAAACCTCAATTCGCAAGAAGTTCTAGCAAATCTCCAGACAAAGCTCCGAATAATATAGTATTCATATGTAAATATTACTATTACCAGGTGCTGGTTAAAGAATTGAGTGTAGACATATCTTCATCAAATACGTCTACTTACTCCCAAATTGCATTTGGAAGATTTATTTAACAATCACAAAAAGTTTCTCAGGGAAAGAGGTATTTGTCTTCCAACCAATCATAACGACATACCAAAACTATACTGGACGCCCAAAATGCATAAATCACCATACAAAGCTAGATTCATAGCTGGTTCTAGA
Source organism: Hanleya hanleyi (assembly GCA_036873755.1). Classification (NCBI taxonomy): domain Eukaryota; kingdom Metazoa; phylum Mollusca; class Polyplacophora; order Lepidopleurida; family Hanleyidae; genus Hanleya; species Hanleya hanleyi. The sequence continues at coordinate 186,094 of JAVTVY010043826.1, forward strand.
AGCTGCACCACCAAGCTTCTTTCAACCCTATTGACGAGGGCCCTTCAAGAGGTAAAAGCATTTTTGGAAAGGTATTGCGCCATTATTTCTAAGAACTCTGGCGTTGAATGTATGTGGATATTGAAAAACTCAAAATGTCTAACGGAAGAACTTGATGCTAAAGGTCACATACCGTACAGACATGTATCCACATGGGATTTCTCGACTCTCTATACTACAATCCCTCATCAGGACCTTGTTGACCGTCTAAGTTCATTAATAGTATCTGTGTTCAAGAAAACTGATCGTAGATATATTAATGTCGGAAGCCATAAAGCATTCTTTAGCTCTACTACATACAAGAGATATCATTCATAGGATGTTTCTTTGTTTATAGAGTTGCTTGAATTTCTCATTAAAAATATCTATATGAAATTTGGCAACAAAATATATCAACAGCATATAGGTATTTCAATGGGTACTAATTGTGCACCCCTATTGGCTGACCTATATCTGTTCTCTTATGAATATGACTAGATGCAGGCGCTTTCAAAAACCGATCCATTCAAAGCCCGTTCCTTCTCATTCACCAAACGCTATATAGACGATCTTCTCGCTGTGGATAATCGCTATATAAATGAAGGGAACTACAGATAGCCCTACAGGCACATCATATTTAGATATATATATGTATAAAAATGAAGCGGGCATTCTCTCTCGTCGACTTTATGACAAAAGAGATGATTACAATTTCGACATCGTAAATTCCCTTTCTGGACAGTAATATTCCAGTGGGACCTGCATATGGCGTATACATATCTCGATTAGTAGCATTTGCTAGATCCTGTGTTAAATGTGACGATTTTAATCAACGTCACAACACATTGGTGCAAAACTTATAAAGCAGGGCTATTCCACCAAGCGCTTACATTCAATGTTTCTCAAATTTGGCGATACATATCGCATGCTGATAGCAAAATACGAACGTAGCGTGCAAGATCTATGGCGTTACGTTTCGTAACTTGTGTCTAATTCCGCTTAACCCGGGGCTAGGGGCCGTATGAACCCATGTACTTCAAGATCCTCATGGTACTCATATGAACAGTCACAATCAAGCGTGACTGAGATACATCATTCTTTAGATGACGACTTTACAACGAATATTATGGATTAAGAATACTGATCAGCGATACGGATTTGATATTTTTGGAACATCATGATGTCTTGCCGACATCATTGAAAACTGTTGACCGCTTCTCTCTTGCAGGAAACAAGCCTATATTTATGTATACTATGATTGTCTTTTTGAATTTGGTGCTAATACTGTTATATGGAATATGGAATAGGTCTTTGGATTATGGACGCGGATATTCTCTAATGGACGACGGCTGGATTATGAATGACGGACTAGACGCTTGTAATTACTGACCTCAATTTTTATACGCGACATCTACGTGACCCCAGAGTTGGGCAGGTGCAATCTTAGAGTAATTGTTTACTTTGTTGAAAGCTATGGAATTAAATATCGAAAGTCGGGAGGAGGAGAAGTAGCAAGAGTAGAATCTGCATTAAACTGGAATTCGCCAGCTGTAACGGACGTAGTCCACAGATGTCTAAAAATTTGAATTTGAAGTTGAATGTGGGATTCTAGTTACATTCCTTCCAAGATACATTCACGGTATCACGTGCATGATATCAATATCACCAGAACGTGGAAGTTGACAATGCATATGCTTGTTTACCTGTGGTATAAGGCTCAAGTTATGACGAAGTGGAGTTTATCCAGCCTTTCTAGATACACATCTCTTGATACACTCATAAACCGCTTGCTTCACCAGAAAGATTCCCCGAAGAACAAACAATTCCCCCTCCACGCAAAATGACAAAAGATGACCTAATATGGTTCAATTATTTCTCTACGTAAACTGAAATAGAATACAAGAAGAGCCATGAGTTCACATGTTCCCGACTGGATGGAATACTATCGCTTGATAGTCTCAAATTATTCGAAGTTGCAACGTATTACATGTAGTGTTTTACATCTGATCAGTGTCTATACTATTCATACATGCTCCTACGAAGTAGGCTACCATTTGCAAATTGTCCGGTAATGAATGAGTGAGTGAGTCAGTCAGTCAGTCCATCCCAATCCTTTCGTCGGCAAAATAAGGAGAACCGTTGACATTAGAACCTTGATTTTTGGCATGAACGTGCATTAGGGCATTATTACCAGCAAGTTCTGAGCTGACCGAATTCTGATGAAAATTTGATTTATAATTATTTTTTATTATTTATTAATGGCTCAGCGAGTGCACTGTCACTGTCATCGGGAACCCTTGGCTGTATGTTTCACTGTGACTTTTGAAGGTTCCCTGATACGGCATATCGTGTTGGACACACCGGTTCTCGTAAAATCACCGAAGTTAAGCGACTTTGATTACATTACAACACATATAAGGGAAGTGGGAAGAGGTGCCGACATACTGACTGCGTCACATGACTTCACAGAATAGTCTTCTGATAAACCTATTCTAAAGCACATACCAAGAATCTAACGATTCGTGATATGCGTTGTATCTCAGGTACGCTTTTATTGTACCTGTTCATGTACAGGTCATGTTCTTGAGCCCGGTCAAGACTTGGATGTACTGCTGGGCTGATAAGTGTCCAGGATAATAGGAACTGAGGCCGATATTAGTTGCTACGCTAATGTCTCACCAGCGGTGATATCTGGGAAAGTTAATAGTACCCACTGTCAATTAGAGACTGCTATATAAATTCTCTCACGGTAGCACATAGGGCCCCCAAGTCATCTCTCGAGTACACACTTAAATCATATCAAACCCTACTTCGTAGGTCCTGTGACGTTAGTCACACTGCCATGTATCTGAAGCATGAAATCTTACTTTCATATGAAGGTAATTTTCCAGTGTGTAATAATCATGGTCACTCATTGGGTAGAAACATCTATAAAGGGTCCTCCACTGATATATTACATACATGTATAAGTACATTCAGCTATAAGAGAGAGAGAGAGAGAGAGATAGAGATAGAGAGAGAGAGAGAGAGAGAGAGAGAGAAAATGTCCTAAGTGGCAGACAATCCCAAACCACAAATCAATGGTATTCTTTGGAATCGCATGTACCTTTGAATTTTACCTCAGACAAGCTAGATTCAGTTTTTGGATGATGTGACGTTGACTTTTGACCTATTGATCTCCGCATAAATGTTCTTAGACCTTCTTAATCAAATGTGTAACACAACTCTGAAGTTTTGGGGATTTGGTTAATAATAACTACCTGGGTGTCTTGGGGCAATGACTTTGACCTTTGACCTAAAAACAAACGTCTTTCCAAAATCATTCGGATAACACACCTGTGAAGTTTCAAGATGTTAGGAGATGTTTTCCATAAGTGTAACAATGTTAGATTCAATTTCGGGGTGCTGTGACCTCGAGTGTGACATTAACCCCCTCCCCCACCCATTGTTATTAATATCTTGATGGCTATTTGCCCAATATATTTTCTGTAAAATATTTTGAATTTTTCAATATCCCCTGAACAGTGTCCAGGTGGGGATAATAAAGGCTTCCTTGGTATTATATCGGCAATAAATGTTCGATTTATTTTTCAGAGATTTTGTGATTACTTTCTCAGGATATCAATCTATTATCAATTTTGATGAGCTTTGGTCTTTTAAGATAACATGGATACCATACCTGCAAAGAATAGAAATGTTTGCTGATTCACAACTCAAGAAAGAGACTGGTTGATGTTAGCTAGATTCAGTTTCAGGGCACTGTGACCTTGACCTTCGACTTCGACCTTGATAACGTGAGAGTTATTTCCCCAATACATCTTCAGTGAACATTTGGAGTGGACTGACTTCATGTTCTCGAAGTTATCGTGGTATCAAGAATTCGTGACACACACAGGGATAGACAGCGATTCTATATTCCGCGACAATAACAGATTAACGTCGTGATATGACGGAAAAATAGTTGAAAGCGACGTTAAAACATAATGACTCACTCACTCACTCCTCACTAGTAACGCTGTACCACGACGCACTCGAGTTTCGCACAAGGTTCTGACGAGGAAAGCACAGCAAGGCACGCATCAAGCTCAGGACAGTATTATCATTGTTGATACAAATTAAAAGGTCTTGGTATCAATAGAAAACCAAGATATACTATCCGTCGTCTCGTCGTCAGTCTGCAGTATGGTCTTCAAGTGGAAAGTGGCCATGGCCATTCGGTCCTCTGGTCGTCAGTCTGGTCTTCAAGTGGATACTGACCATGGCCGTTCTCTCCTCTCGTCGTCAGTCTGGTCTTGGTATCAACGGTCATGACAGTCTGATCTTCAAGTGGATACTGGTCATGGCCGTTCTGTCCCCTGGTTGTCCGTCTGATCTGGGTATCAACAGTCTGGTCTTCAAGTGGATACTGACCATGGTCGTTCGGTCCTCTGCATGATCGTCCGTCTCGTCTTGGTATCAACATTATGGTCTTCAAGTTGATACTGACCATGGCCGTTCTGTCCCCTGGTTGTCCGTCTGATCTGAGTATCAACAGTATGGTCTTCAAGTGGATACTGACCATGGTCGTTCGGTCCTCTGTATGGTCGTCCTTCTCGTCTTGGTATCAACAGTGTGGTCTTCAAGTGGATACTGGTCATGGTCGTTCTGTCCTCTGGTTGTCCGTCTGATGTTGGTATCAACAGTATGGTTCTCAAGTGGGTACTGGCCATGGCCGTTCTGTCCACTGGTTGTCTGTCTGATGTTGGTATCAACAGTGTGGTTCTCAAGTGGGTACTGGCCATGGCCGTTCTGTCCTCTGGTTGTCTGTCTGATGTTGGTATCAACAGTGTGGTTCTCAAGTGGGTACTGGCCATGGCCGTTCTGTCCACTGGTTGTCCCTCTGATCTTGATATCAACATTATGGTCTTCAAGTGGATACTGGCCATGGCCGTTCTGTCCTCTGGTTGTCCGTCTGATGTTGGTATCAACAGTGTGGTCTTCAAGTGGATACTGGTCATGGTCGTTCTGTCCCCTGGTTGTCCGTCTGATGTTGGTATCAACAGTATGGTTCTCAAGTGGGTACTGGCCATGGCCGTTCTGTCCACTGGTTGTCTGTCTGATCTTGGTATCAACATTATGGTCTTCAAGTGGATACTGGCCATGGCCGTTCTGTCCTCTGGTTGTCCGTCTGATCTTGGTATCAACAGTGTGGTCTTCAAGTGGATACTGGTCATGGTCGTTCTGTCCTCTGGTTGTCCGTCTGATGTTGGTATCAACAGTATGGTTCTCAAGTGGGTACTGGCCATGGCCGTTCTGTCCACTGGTTGTCTGTCTGATCTTGGTATCAACATTATGGTCTTCAAATGGATACTGGCCATGGCCGTTCTGTCCTCTGGTTGTCCGTCTGATGTTGGTATCAACAGTATGGTTCTCAAGTGGGTACTGGCCATGGCCGTTCTGTCCACTGGTTGTCCCTCTGATCTTGATATCAACATTATGGTCTTCAAGTGGATACTGGCCATGGCCGTTCTGTCCACTGGTTGTCTGTCTGATGTTGGTATCAACAGTGTGGTTCTCAAGTGGGTACTGGCCATGGCCGTTCTGTCCACTGGTTGTCCGTCTGATCTTGATATCAACATTATGGTCTTCAAGTGGATACTGGCCATGGCCGTTCTGTCCACTGGTTGTCTGTCTGATGTTGGTATCAACAGTGTGGTTCTCAAGTGGGTACTGGCCATGGCCGTTCTGTCCACTGGTTGTCCGTCTGATCTTGATATCAACATTATGGTCTTCAAGTGGGTACTGGCCATGGCCGTTCTGTCCACTGGTTGTCTGTCTGATGTTGGTATCAACAGTGTGGTTCTCAAGTGGGTACTGGCCATGGCCGTTCTGTCCACTGGTTGTCTGTCTGATGTTGGTATCAACAGTGTGGTTCTCAAGTGGGTACTGGCCATGGCCGTTCTGTCCACTGGTTGTCCATCTGATCTTGATATCAACATTATGGTCTTCAAGTGGGTACTGGCCATGGCCGTTCTGTCCTCTGGTTGTCTGTCTGATGTTGGTATCAACAGTGTGGTCTTCAAGTGGATACTGGCCATGGCCGTTCTGTCCTCTGGTTGTCCCTCTGATCTTGATATCAACATTATGGTCTTCAAGTGGATACTGGCCATGGCCGTTCTGTCCATTGGTTGTCTGTCTGATGTTGGTATCAACAGTGTGGTTCTCAAGTGGGTACTGGCCATGGCCGTTCTGTCCACTGGTTGTCCGTCTAATCTTGATATCAACATTATGGTCTTCAAGTGGATACTGGCCATGGCCGTTCTGTCCACTGGTTGTCTGTCTGATGTTGGTATCAACAGTGTGGTTCTCAAGTGGATACTGGCCATGGCCGTTCTGTCCACTGGTTGTCCGTCTGATCTTGATATCAACATTATGGTCTTCAAGTGGGTACTGGCCATGGCCGTTCTGTCCACTGGTTGTCTGTCTGATGTTGGTATCAACAGTGTGGTCTTCAAGTGGATACTGGCCATGGCCGTTCTGTCCTCTGGTTGTCCCTCTGATCTTGATATCAACATTATGGTCTTCAAGTGGATACTGGCCATGGCCGTTCTGTCCACTGGTTGTCTGTCTGATGTTGGTATCAACAGTGTGGTTCTCAAGTGGGTACTGGCCATGGCCGTTCTGTCCACTGGTTGTCCGTCTGATCTTGATATCAACATTATGGTCTTCAAGTGGGTACTGGCCATGGCCGTTCTGTCCTCTGGTTGTCTGTCTGATGTTGGTATCAACAGTGTGGTCTTCAAGTGGGTACTGGGCATGGCCATTCTGTCCTCTGGTTGTCCGTCTGATCTTGATATCAACATTATGGTCTTCAAGTGGATACTGGCCATGGCCGTTCTGTCCTCTGGTTGTCCGTCTGATGTTGGTATCAACAGTATGGTTCTCAAGTGGATACTGGCCATGGCCGTTCTGTCCACTGGTTGTCTGTCTGATGTTGGTATCAACAGTATGATTCTCAAGTGGATACTGGCCATGGCCGTTCTGTCCTCTGGTTGTCCGTCTGATGTTGGTATCAACAGTATGGTTCTCAAGTGGGTACTGGCCATGGCCGTTCTGTCCACTGGTTGTCTGTCTGATGTTGGTAACAACAGTGTGGTTCTCAAGTGGGTACTGGCCATGGCCGTTCTGTCCACTGGTTGTCCCTCTGATCTTGATATCAACATTATGGTCTTCAAATGGATACTGGCCATGGCCGTTCTGTCCTCTGGTTGTCCGTCTGATGTTGGTATCAACAGTATGGTTCTCAAGTGGGTACTGGCCATGGCCGTTCTGTCCACTGGTTGTCCCTCTGATCTTGATATCAACATTATGGTCTTCAAGTGGATACTGGCCATGGCCGTTCTGTCCTCTGGTTGTCCGTCTGATGTTGGTATCAACAGTGTGGTCTTCAAGTGGATACTGGTCATGGTCGTTCTGTCCCCGGTTGTCCGTCTGATGTTGGTATCAACAGTATGGTTCTCAAGTGGGTACTGGCCATGGCCGTTCTGTCCACTGGTTGTCTGTCTGATCTTGGTATCAACATTATGGTCTTCAAGTGGATACTGGCCATGGCCGTTCTGTCCTCTGGTTGTCCGTCTGATGTTGGTATCAACAGTGTGGTCTTCAAGTGGATACTGGTCATGGTCGTTCTGTCCTCTGGTTGTCCGTCTGATGTTGGTATCAACAGTATGGTTCTCAAGTGGGTACTGGCCATGGCCGTTCTGTCCACTGGTTGTCTGTCTGATCTTGGTATCAACATTATGGTCTTCAAATGGATACTGGCCATGGCCGTTCTGTCCTCTGGTTGTCCGTCTGATGTTGGTATCAACAGTATGGTTCTCAAGTGGGTACTGGCCATGGCCGTTCTGTCCACTGGTTGTCCCTCTGATCTTGATATCAACATTATGGTCTTCAAGTGGATACTGGCCATGGCCGTTCTGTCCACTGGTTGTCTGTCTGATGTTGGTATCAACAGTGTGGTTCTCAAGTGGGTACTGGCCATGGCCGTTCTGTCCACTGGTTGTCCGTCTGATCTTGATATCAACATTATGGTCTTCAAGTGGATACTGGCCATGGCCGTTCTGTCCACTGGTTGTCTGTCTGATGTTGGTATCAACAGTGTGGTTCTCAAGTGGGTACTGGCCATGGCCGTTCTGTCCACTGGTTGTCCGTCTGATCTTGATATCAACATTATGGTCTTCAAGTGGGTACTGGCCATGGCCGTTCTGTCCACTGGTTGTCTGTCTGATGTTGGTATCAACAGTGTGGTTCTCAAGTGGGTACTGGCCATGGCCGTTCTGTCCACTGGTTGTCTGTCTGATGTTGGTATCAACAGTGTGGTTCTCAAGTGGGTACTGGCCATGGCCGTTCTGTCCACTGGTTGTCCATCTGATCTTGATATCAACATTATGGTCTTCAAGTGGGTACTGGCCATGGCCGTTCTGTCCTCTGGTTGTCTGTCTGATGTTGGTATCAACAGTGTGGTCTTCAAGTGGATACTGGCCATGGCCGTTCTGTCCTCTGGTTGTCCCTCTGATCTTGATATCAACATTATGGTCTTCAAGTGGATACTGGCCATGGCCGTTCTGTCCATTGGTTGTCTGTCTGATGTTGGTATCAACAGTGTGGTTCTCAAGTGGGTACTGGCCATGGCCGTTCTGTCCACTGGTTGTCCGTCTAATCTTGATATCAACATTATGGTCTTCAAGTGGATACTGGCCATGGCCGTTCTGTCCACTGGTTGTCTGTCTGATGTTGGTATCAACAGTGTGGTTCTCAAGTGGATACTGGCCATGGCCGTTCTGTCCACTGGTTGTCCGTCTGATCTTGATATCAACATTATGGTCTTCAAGTGGGTACTGGCCATGGCCGTTCTGTCCACTGGTTGTCTGTCTGATGTTGGTATCAACAGTGTGGTCTTCAAGTGGATACTGGCCATGGCCGTTCTGTCCTCTGGTTGTCCCTCTGATCTTGATATCAACATTATGGTCTTCAAGTGGATACTGGCCATGGCCGTTCTGTCCACTGGTTGTCTGTCTGATGTTGGTATCAACAGTGTGGTTCTCAAGTGGGTACTGGCCATGGCCGTTCTGTCCACTGGTTGTCCGTCTGATCTTGATATCAACATTATGGTCTTCAAGTGGGTACTGGCCATGGCCGTTCTGTCCTCTGGTTGTCTGTCTGATGTTGGTATCAACAGTGTGGTCTTCAAGTGGGTACTGGGCATGGCCATTCTGTCCTCTGGTTGTCCGTCTGATCTTGATATCAACATTATGGTCTTCAAGTGGATACTGGCCATGGCCGTTCTGTCCTCTGGTTGTCCGTCTGATGTTGGTATCAACAGTATGGTTCTCAAGTGGATACTGGCCATGGCCGTTCTGTCCACTGGTTGTCTGTCTGATGTTGGTATCAACAGTATGATTCTCAAGTGGATACTGGCCATGGCCGTTCTGTCCTCTGGTTGTCCGTCTGATGTTGGTATCAACAGTATGGTTCTCAAGTGGGTACTGGCCATGGCCGTTCTGTCCACTGGTTGTCTGTCTGATGTTGGTATCAACAGTGTGGTTCTCAAGTGGGTACTGGCCATGGCCGTTCTGTCCACTGGTTGTCCCTCTGATCTTGATATCAACATTATGGTCTTCAAATGGATACTGGCCATGGCCGTTCTGTCCTCTGGTTGTCCGTCTGATGGATACTGGTCATGGTCGTTATGTCCTCTAGTTGTCCGTCTGATGTTGGTATCAACAGTATGGTTCTCAAGTGGGTACTGGCCATGGCCGTTCTGTCCTCTGGTTGTCCGTCTGATGTTGGTATCAACAGTATGGTTCTCAAGTGGGTACTGGCCATGGCCGTTCTGTCCACTGGTTGTCTGTCTGATCTTGGTATCAACATTATGGTCTTCAAATGGATACTGGCCATGGCCGTTCTGTCCTCTGGTTGTCCGTCTGATGTTGGTATCAACAGTATGGTTCTCAAGTGGGTACTGGCCATGGCCGTTCTATCCACTGGTTGTCCCTCTGATCTTGATATCAACATTATGGTCTTCAAGTGGATACTGGCCATGGCCGTTCTGTCCACTGGTTGTCTGTCTGATGTTGGTATCAACAGTGTGGTTCTCAAGTGGGTACTGGCCATGGCCGTTCTGTCCACTGGTTGTCCGTCTGATCTTGATATCAACATTATGGTCTTCAAGTGGATACTGGCCATGGCCGTTCTGTCCACTGGTTGTCTGTCTGATGTTGGTATCAACAGTGTGGTTCTCAAGTGGATACTGGCCATGGCCGTTCTGTCCACTGGTTGTCCGTCTGATCTTGATATCAACATTATGGTCTTCAAGTGGGTACTGGCCATGGCCGTTCTGTCCACTGGTTGTCTGTCTGATGTTGGTATCAACAGTGTGGTTCTCAAGTGGGTACTGGCCATGGCCGTTCTGTCCACTGGTTGTCTGTCTGATGTTGGTATCAACAGTGTGGTTCTCAAGTGGGTACTGGCCATGGCCGTTCTGTCCTCTGGTTGTCTGTCTGATGTTGGTATCAACAGTGTGGTTCTCAAGTGGGTACTGGCCATGGCCGTTCTGTCCACTGGTTGTCCCTCTGATCTTGATATCAACATTATGGTCTTCAAGTGGATACTGGCCATGGCCGTTCTGTCCACTGGTTGTCTGTCTGATGTTGGTATCAACAGTGTGGTTCTCAAGTGGGTACTGGCCATGGCCGTTCTGTCCACTGGTTGTCCCTCTGATCTTGATATCAACATTATGGTCTTCAAATGGATACTGGCCATGGCCGTTCTGTCCTCTGGTTGTCCGTCTGATGGATACTGGTCATGGTCGTTATGTCCTCTAGTTGTCCGTCTGATGTTGGTATCAACAGTATGGTTCTCAAGTGGGTACTGGCCATGGCCGTTCTGTCCTCTGGTTGTCCGTCTGATGTTGGTATCAACAGTATGGTTCTCAAGTGGGTACTGGCCATGGCCGTTCTGTCCACTGGTTGTCTGTCTGATCTTGGTATCAACATTATGGTCTTCAAATGGATACTGGCCATGGCCGTTCTGTCCTCTGGTTGTCCGTCTGATGTTGGTATCAACAGTATGGTTCTCAAGTGGATACTGGCCATGGCCGTTCTGTCCACTGGTTGTCCCTCTGATCTTGATATCAACATTATGGTCTTCAAGTGGATACTGGCCATGGCCGTTCTGTCCATTGGTTGTCTGTCTGATGTTGGTATCAACAGTGTGGTTCTCAAGTGGGTACTGGCCATGGCCGTTCTGTCCACTGGTTGTCCGTCTAATCTTGATATCAACATTATGGTCTTCAAGTGGATACTGGCCATGGCCGTTCTGTCCACTGGTTGTCTGTCTGATGTTGGTATCAACAGTGTGGTTCTCAAGTGGGTACTGGCCATGGCCGTTCTGTCCACTGGTTGTCCGTCTGATCTTGATATCAACATTATGGTCTTCAAGTGGATACTGGCCATGGCCGTTCTGTACACTGGTTGTCTGTCTGATCTTGGTATCAACAGTGTGGTTCTCAAGTGGGTACTGGCCATGGCCGTTCTGTCCACTGGTTGTCCGTCTGATCTTGATATCAACATTATGGTCTTCAAGTGGGTACTGGCCATGGCCGTTCTGTCCTCTGGTTGTCCGTCTGATGTTGGTATCAACTGTGTGGTTCTCAAGTGGGTACTGGCCATGGCCGTTCTGTCCACTGGTTGTCCCTCTGATCTTGATATCAACATTATGGTCTTCAAGTGGATACTGGCCATGGCCGTTCTGTCCACTGGTTGTCTGTCTGATGTTGGTATCAACAGTGTGGTTCTCAAGTGGGTACTGGCCATGGCCGTTCTGTCCACTGGTTGTCCATCTGATCTTGATATCAACATTATGGTCTTCAAGTGGGTACTGGCCATGGCCGTTCTGTCCTCTGGTTGTCTGTCTGATGTTGGTATCAACAGTGTGGTCTTCAAGTGGATACTGGCCATGGCCGTTCTGTCCTCTGGTTGTCCCTCTGATCTTGATATCAACATTATGGTCTTCAAGTGGATACTGGCCATGGCCGTTCTGTCCTCTGGTTGTCTGTCTGATGTTGGTATCAACAGTATGGTTCTCAAGTGGATACTGGCCATGGCCGTTCTGTCCTCTGGTTGTCTGTCTGATCTTGATATCAACAGTATGGTTCTCAAGTGGGTACTGGCCATGGCCGTTCTGTCCTCTGGTTGTCTGTCTGATGTTGGTATCAACAGTGTGGTTCTCAAGTGGGTACTGGCCATGGCCGTTCTGTCCACTGGTTGTCCCTCTGATCTTGATATCAACATTATGGTCTTCAAGTGGGTACTGGCCATGGCCGTTCTGTCCACTGGTTGTCTGTCTGATGTTGGTATCAACAGTGTGGTCTTCAAGTGGGTGCTGGCCATGGCCGTTCTGTCCACTGGTTGTCTGTCTGATGTTGGTATCAACAGTATGGTTCTCAAGTGGGTACTGGCCATGGCCGTTCGGTCCTCTGGTTGTCTGTCTGATCTTGATATCAACATTATGGTCTTCAAGTGGGTACTGGCCATGGCCGTTCTGTCCACTGGTTGTCTGTCTGATGTTGGTATCAACAGTGTGGTCTTCAAGTGGGTACTGGCTATGGCCGTTCTGTCCTCTGGTTGTCTGTCTGATCTTGATATCAACAGTATGGTTCTCAAGTGGATACTGGCCATGGCCGTTCTGTCCACTGGTTGTCTGTCTGATGTTGGTATCAACATTATGGTCTTCAAGTGGATACTGGCCATGGCCGTTCTGTCCACTGGTTGTCTGTCTGATGTTGGTATCAACAGTGTGGTCTTCAAGTGGGTACTGGCCATGGCCGTTCTGTCCTCTGGTTGTCCGTCTAATCTTGATATCAACATTATGGCCTTCAAGTGGATACTGGCCATGGCCGTTCTGTCCACTGGTTGTCTGTCTGATGTTGGTATCAACAGTATGGTTCTCAAGTGGATACTGGCCATGGCCGTTCTGTCCACTGGTTGTCTGTCTGATGTTGGTATCAACAGTATGGTTCTCAAGTGATACTGGCCATGGCCGTTCTGTCCACTGGTTGTCTGTCTGATGTTGGTATCAACAGTATGGTTCTCAAGTGGATACTGGCCATGGCCGTTCTGTCGACTGGTTGTCTGTCTGATGTTGGTATCAACAGTATGGTTCTCAAGTGGATACTGGCCATGGCCGTTCTGTCCACTGGTTGTCTGTCTGATGTTGGTATCAACAGTATGGTTCTCAAGTGGGTACTGGCCATGGCCGTTCTGTCCACTGGTTGTCTGTCTGATGTTGGTATCAACAGTATGGTTCTCAAGTGGATACTGGCCATGGCCGTTCTGTCCACTGGTTGTCTGTCTGATGTTGGTATCAACAGTATAGTTCTCAAGTGGATACTGGCCATGGCCGTTCTGTCCACTGGTTGTCTGTCTGATGTTGGTATCAACAGTATGGTTCTCAAGTGGGTACTGGCCATGGCCGTTCTGTCCACTGGTTGTCCGTCTGATCTTGATATCAACATTATGGTCTTCAAGTGGATACTGGCCATGGCCGTTCTGTCCTCTGGTTGTCCGTCTGATGTTGGTATCAACAGTATGGTTCTCAAGTGGATACTGGCCATGGCCGTTCTGTCCACTGGTTGTCTGTCTGATGTTGGTATCAACATTATGGTCTTCAAGTGGATACTGGCCATGGCCGTTCTGTCCACTGGTTGTCTGTCTGATGTTGGTATCAACAGTGTGGTCTTCAAGTGGGTACTGGGCATGGCCATTCTGTCCTCTGGTTGTCCGTCTGATCTTGATATCAACATTATGGTCTTCAAGTGGATACTGGCCATGGCCGTTCTGTCCTCTGGTTGTCCGTCTGATGTTGGTATCAACAGTATGGTTCTCAAGTGGATACTGGCCATGGCCGTTCTGTCCACTGGTTGTCTGTCTGATGTTGGTATCAACAGTATGATTCTCAAGTGGATACTGGCCATGGCCGTTCTGTCCTCTGGTTGTCCGTCTGATGTTGGTATCAACAGTATGGTTCTCAAGTGGGTACTGGCCATGGCCGTTCTGTCCTCTGGTTGTCCGTCTGATCTTGATATCAACATTATGGTCTTCAAGTGGATACTGGCCATGGCCGTTCTGTCCACTGGTTGTCCGTCTGATCTTGATATCAACAGTATGGTTCTCAAGTGGATACTGGCCATGGCCGTTCTGTCCACTGGTTGTCTGTCTGATCTTGATATCAACATTATGGTCTTCAAGTGGGTACTGGCCATGGCCGTTCTGTCCTCTGGTTGTCCGTCTGATGTTGGTATCAACAGTGTGGTCTTCAAGTGGATACTGGCCATGGCCGTTCTGTCCTCTGGTTGTCTGTCTGATGTTGGTATCAACAGTATGGTTCTCAAGTGGATACTGGCCATGGCCGTTCTGTCCACTGGTTGTCTGTCTGATGTTGGTATCAACAGTATGGTTCTCAAGTGGATACTGGCCATGGCCGTTCTGTCCTCTGGTTGTCCGTCTGATGTTGGTATCAAGAGTATGGTTCTCAAGTGGGTACTGGCCATGGCCGTTCTGTCCACTGGTTGTCTGTCTGATCTTGATATCAACATTATGGTCTTCAAGTGGGTACTGGCCATGGCCGTTCTGTCCTCTGGTTGTCTGTCTGATGTTGGTATCAACAGTGTGGTCTTCAAGTGGATACTGGCCATGGCCGTTCTGTCCTCTGGTTGTCTGTCTGATGTTGGTATCAACAGTGTGGTCTTCAAGTGGATACTGGTCATGGTCGTTCTGTCCTCTGGTTGTCCGTCTGATGTTGGTATCAACAGTATGGTTCTCAAGTGGATACTGGCCATGGCCGTTCTGTCCACTGGTTGTCCCTCTGATCTTGATATCAACATTATGGTCTTCAAGTGGATACTGGCCATGGCCGTTCTGTCCACTGGTTGTCCGTCTGATGTTGGTATCAACAGTGTGGTCTTCAAGTGGATACTGGCCATGGCCGTTCTGTCCTCTGGTTGTCCGTCTGATGTTGGTATCAACAGTATGGTTCTCAAGTGGATACTGGACATGGCCGTTCTGTCCTCTGGTTGTCCGTTTGGTCTTGGTCTCAACATTATGGTCTTCAAGTGGATACTGGCCATGGATCTTCAGTCGTCTCTTCGTCGGTCTGGTCTTGGTACTGATAGTATGATCTTCAGGTGAATATTGATCATGTACGTTCTGTCGTTCTGTTCTTGATATCAACAGTATGATCTTCGAGTGGATACTGATCATGGACGTTCTGTCCCCTTGTCATTATTCTGGTCTTGGTATCAGCAGTATGATCTTCAAGTGGATACTGGTCATGGATGTTCTGGACGTTCACTCGTAAATCAGTAATCAGAAAACAGTATGAAGTGCGAAATATATGTGTTTAAGCCATTTTAGCACCAGCATTGTGTTGACAATAACGCAAATTGTGTTATACCGGTACTCAACACCAGTTCGTGTTGAACTCGACACCATTTTATGTTGATATATGAAAATCAACGCAAAACCATGTTGATTTCAACACAATACATTTTGTGTTGAAGCTATTTTAGCAGAAAATTGTGTTGAAACCACACATTTTTTTCATAGTTTAATCAGTGTACCAGCTCGCGTGGAATATAAGAAAAATAGAATATATAGAATAAAATTAATTATTATTTTCCACTTTATATACGACAATGTCTATGGATATAATGAGAATATTTGACTATAATATCCTATAAACGTCCCCTAGGTCCTCCCCCTCATATATGTCTTGTAGGCTAACAACTAGTAGATATGAGTAGCACGTACTGATAGGATAGTGATATAATTTAGCGACACATATACCACCTCTCCTCCAATATATCCTGGTGAAGATTCTTCATTCCAAGTACTGCTTGTGCAATTTAACCTATTTCATGGATAATTGTAGTTTAGGCACAATCACGTACACTTCAAACGGAGGTGCTAATGTAAATATATAAAACCGCTGTGAGATCGGATTATGACGAGTAAGCATTGTGATCTACATATAATATTGTTTTTGACTGAGCTGAATGGTAGGCCTAGATATTCTGTATTCACCCGGCCTGATCATGAAGCATATCGAATTTTCAATCACCTGAAAGTGACATCTCAATCTCAATGCTATGACATCTCTTCTTCAACGCACCGAGTTCCTTAGGTTGTCATTGGCACCTGTTCGGTCAAATATCGCTATATATGTACTCGGAGACTTTTCATGCCTATTTCCAGCACATAGTCTCAACCAGTCACAAGCACCTGTGGTTTTAGCGACAATTGACAATTCAAAACGGTGTGCGAAGAAAGGAACGTCGAACGCCTAGGGAGAAAAGTCGTTGATGTTACTCGGCTCTCAAAACAACAGTTAAGCTGCACGGTTATTGACATCTAGATCGACTATCGACATCCATATGTTAAACATCTCCGGGATCAGGTTACTGTACGTTTACTGTACGGTACCGCCCACAGTACTCATATACCGGGGTAAACCAGCCCAGGCATATCTCTGTCGAGATCTGATTTGAATGGGTTCGCGCAGATGGGGACTGGTGTCCCCTTATTCCACAGGTATGTCCTTGATTTATGTCATGACAGAAACGTAGATGTGGTATACCCATGTTCACGGTATCAGTTGGAAATACATCTTACTGTCAGATATGCATGTACCGGTGTTACTCCGACGGCTCAACCCCACGTGACCTGGGGGAGGGCACTTTCCGCCCCACTGTTGTTTTTTTTGCTCCTATCTCTGGAACGATAAGGGCTGAGACCCCGTCCCTTTGTAGATTATCCTATCGGGGTCATTTTGAGTCTATTTGCATGACCCCCCGAGCACCATGGGTAAATTCAAAATGGCGGTCATGTGGAGTACCAGGAAACTGATATTTTCGTCAAATTTCTTCAAAATTCTTGCTTTTCTGCAAGGAAAAGTTTATTTCATATAAGATTATTATGTACTATATTCGAAAAATTTGACCGAAAAATCGACCAAAAAATCCTGTTCTGAAGATGCCCCCCCCCCCCCGATCTACGGCGTACTCCATTTCGCCCAGGCCAGATAGGGTTAAGGGAATACAACCTCTGACAATTATAGAATTCGACTATTGGGAGAATATGTGTGGGATAATGAGATCTACAAAGGATTTTGTACTTTTTCATATTGCGTAACAAATGACATTCGAGGGTTGGTGCCCAGTGAAGTACGCTTGAAGTGCCAAATACTATATTCACTGAATTAATTAGATTGAACATCTAATCTAATAGATTGAAAATCCAGTCTAATCGATTGAACCGCCTGAAAATCCAGTCTAATAGATTGAACATCCAATCTAATAGATTGGAAATCCAGTCTAATAGATTGAACAGCCAATCTAATGGATTGAACATCCAATCTAATGGATTGGATCTTGACCTTACTTCCTATCTTCTAGCATTGGAATTAGTGGCTTGTTTTCCGATTTAAAATCTATCTATTGAGATAAGAAAAACAACAAATAAATGAACAAATAAATTCCAATTCGTTTCTTTTCAATATCAAAATAGATTGCAAATATTTTCAATCGCACCAAAAGATTGAAAACTCAAGCTAATCATTTATATAGAAATATAATGACCATAACTTAAAAAAAAGTAGTGTAGTGCACAGCTATTTTTCGAGAAACATCCTGCTCAAAACCTTGTAAGTATACGACCAGAATTTATACTAAGCATAAATTTTCTTTCATGGGTTGTGGTCGAATCCTATAGCTAAATTTCATGATGACGTCATTTCAATTTAATAGTAAAACCTGTAGCTACAAATTACTTATATACGACGATATTAATCGAGACGGTCTCTGGTCAGCGTTTCTTGTCATATCATGAGGATTAGAGTAGTACGTTTAGAGAAATTAGGACAGCTGATGAGTGCGGTTGAGCTTATTTCCCAACCTGTTCATTAGCACCTGGTTAATGAGAATATCGGACATTTGCGAAAGCATGTCGGTGCATGCTTCCGCTGAGAGCACTTTACGTCAGAAATAGCGATGCGATTAGATGACAACAAATGAGATGTAATTATGCGGATTTAAGATTGTTATCACCACATGTGCATCTGTCCAACGGTATTACATTAACTACGGTATCTGAAGTCGTCTCAGTTTGTAAGTATATTTACCAATTCTTTTTACAATACTAAATATTTACAGTAGAATCCACTCATTTGTAATACTGTTTTATTGGAAACTTCCGTCAAACTGGATTGAATTGGAAAATGCCATTCCTTCACTCGGGATCTTTGTTTGAAATTGTTGTTTAAGGTCCGCTTCTCATGCGGACTTCGGGGCCAGTCCACACAATGCATTATTTATATTGCCTATTACATTTCCTCGTTCAGTTGCGATCTTTACAAGTGCATTATTTTAAAATAAACAACAAAAGTAAAATATAGAGAGATATAATGAACTTGAATCGAGTGGAGGATATTGTCTGTATACTAGTTTGTTGGTTTTATTGGTAAATAATATGTTTATTGCATTAGTAGTCGCATGGTTGATTCCTTTGCCGTGGTACAGTACTCCTCTCGTAAACACAAAGCCGTCCAGAGAGAAAAAAAACTGACAGAACAGTAAGGAATCTCCAGAAACCTGTGCCTGTAACAGTGCTTAGGGTGTGTATCAGGGTACAGGATGGCAGGCTACGTCCTATTTTTGCGTGAAAGTCAAAGGATCCTGTTCTTGCTACATAGTGGAAAGTTCGGTGGGAGCTTAGGGGTATCGCGTCTGTTTCGGTTTGTTTCCGTATTAGTATTCTATATCGGGACGTTGTTTTCCTGGGGCCTTATCACTTGAGGCGTTGTCTTATTCTTAATTTCGTCACCCGTTTTGTGTCTTTTGTGATTGTGTCTGTTTACCAAGGACATGGAATATTATTTGTGTCTCTGTTTCATAGTATGGGTAAATAGGGAAGTTTTTTCTTTAACTTCTGAAATATCATCATCATCATCACAAAAACGGGCACCCTCGTGCTGACGCTTACATACAATAAATAACAATAAAATAAAGGAAAAAATAAAAAATAAACAAATATAATAATGGATAAATAGAGAAATATATAAGTATAGCGAGCCATTACGAATCACCAAACTGTTAGCTGAGGTCACATTGTTTGATGGCCGTAGAGTTGTCGTAGGACACTCCGCTATCACATTGCCTACAGTTTATGGCGAATGTTTTCGCCACTGGCGCTTTGACCACGATACGGTGTAATGCGTGTATTTAAATTGTCCTTGCGTTTTTGTAGGACAATGGGACAGACGGCCCTCATACTCAAGGTATCTCCTCTATCACCATTGCCTTTATTGAAAATATTCGCCTCTAGTTTTCTGGCCATGGTACCATGTCATTGGGTTTAGTGATATTTGCCATAGTTTTAGTGGGACAGTGGAACAGCCGACCCTCAAAATCACGGTATCTCCGTTGTTGCAACCCCTATTTTATTTCAAAATGTGTCAGTGACAAATTGGCCGAGTGTTACATATGAACTGTTAGTTCTGATCATAGTGGTTTGTAGGGCTATAGAGCAGACGACCCTCAAAGTCAAGGTATCTCCGATGCTGGCATATACTTAAGTCAAAAGACGGATTTGGTGCTTATCAAATCGTGCCATAATAATCGGTGTTATGTAAGACGTTGATTATGTAGATTACATAAGCACGACCACCTGGGGATTAAACATTGTTACCATGTTGAATTGAAGTTTTTCGTGTTGGTGGGTGAGTGAGTTTCTGGCGTTCAGTGATATTTTCCATACATTGGAGTTCTATTACTTAAATACGACCGACGGCATATTTTGGACCTATTTGGGAATAGCACCGTCAAATGTGTCATGTTTTTCCAAGCCTAAGGCGTGTGATGATTTTTTCGTCACGTCGTTGTTTCATTTTGAACAGTCGATTTTTTGCTTTTTTTGTAAACGTTGTATATCCACCGTCTGGTGGTTTCATCTTTCCAAACTGTCTGCCCTTTCGCTTCTATCTTTTATTCTCGTATGATTGAGATAAATTCAGTTGCTCCTAGTTCTATATCTTGATTTCAACTTTTCTCCCAGTATACCGGGGTTTTTTCAGGTTTTTTTGCACTTTCATTTCCTGTGATGGCAACATGGGCTGGCACCCATTTCAGAGATACGATTTCGTGAATAAGATCTGGTCTTCCTTGGGATTCTGATTTTGTTTTATGGAAATTAATGCAATCAAAGAGTCGCTACACACAACTGAGCTACTATCCATTGCAGTGGCAGTGTTATAGCTATTGGCTCACTACAGCAGACAGACATATTGTCAGGCAACTTGGATCCTTTAGTAATTCTTAAAAAATTTCCGCGTCCTTAATCCAAATACCTAATTCCTATAACAGCATTAGCACCAAATTCAAAAACACAAATCATAGTATAAATAAAATTAGGTTAGTTTCCAGTAAGAGAGAAGCGGTCAAAAGTTTTCATTGATGCCGGCAAGACATCATGATGTTCCAAGAATATCAAATCCGTATCGCTGATCAGTATATTTAATCTATGTGATTTTCGTTGTAAAGTCATTATCTAGAGTATGATGTATCTCAGTCACGGTTTAATTCTGTCCCCATATGAACTCCATGAGGATCTTGAAATTCATTGGTACATACGTCTCCGGGTTAAGCGGAATTAGACACAACTTACGAAACATAACGTCATAGATCTTGCACGCTACGCTCGTATTTTCCTATCAGCATGCGATATGTATCGCCAAATTTGAGAAACTTTGAGTGAAGACGCCGATAAGGGACATCGCTGCATTGTTTCAGGTATGTGGTTTGGTAACACGAAGGCAGGATGCGAAGCGCGAAGTCCAAACACGAAGCCAGGATGCGAAGTGCGAAGGCAGGATGCGAAGCGCGAAGTTCAAACACGAAGGCAGGATGCGAAGCGCGAAGGCAGGATGCGAAGCGCGAAGTTCAAACACGAAGGCAGGATGCGAAGCGCGAAGGCAGGATGCGAAGCGCGAAGTTCAAACACGAAGGCAGGATGCGAAGCGCGAAGGCAGGATGCGAAGTGCGAAGTCCAAACACGAAGCCAGGATGCGAAGCGCGAAGGCAGGATGCGAAGCGCGGAGTCCAAACACGAAGGCAGGATGCGAAGCGCGAAGTCCAAACACGAAGGCAGGATGCGAAGCGCGAAGTCGTGTTTGGACTTCGCGCTTCGCATCCTGCCTTCGCACTTCGCATCCTGCCTTCGCGCTTCGCATCCTGCCTTCGTGTTTGGACTTCGCGCTTCGCATCCTGCCTTCGCGCTTCGCATCCTGCCTTCGTGTTACCAAACCACATACCTAGCGATGTCCCTTACCGGCCACCATAGTACAGCCCTTTTTTTTTAGTTTCTGTGATAATATATTGTGACGTTGATTAAAATCGCCATAGATAACACAGGATCTAGAAAATACTACTAGGCGAGATATGCATACGCCATATGCAGGTCCCACTGAAATATTACAATCCAGAAAGAGATAGTTACGATGTCGAAATTGTCGTGAAGTCGTTTTTCGTAAAGTCGATGAGACGGAAAACCCGCTTCATTTTCATAGAGATATACATGTAGGTCTAAATATGATGTGCGATTAGAGCTATCTGTGACTTTCTTCAATCTTTACTGTGTCGTTTATATAGCAACTATCCACAGCGAGACAATCGTCTACACAGCGTTTGATGAATGAGAGGGAACGGACTTTGAAATGATCGTTTATGTATATAGTCGTATTCATAAGGGAACAGATAGATCGGCAAATGAAGCTAATCCAGAGATGCTGTTTATGCTATTTTATCCGCCCGTGCAGATCTCTAGGCTATTTCACCGCTTTTTGTCGGGGTATTCTAGTATTACAGTGTAACATGTCCATCAGGTTCTGCACTGATTGTATGTCGAACGTATACGTATACCACAGGAAAACACAAATTGAGCGTGCTTGGTTAACATCTCAACGTCAGTCAGTAAATCCATACACTTGAAAAGAGAACCAGTTTTACTTTATTCATTTCTAGTTTTCATTGTGCGTGCTCGTCTGACCGTTGTACGACATACGGTCGCTGACCCTCTTTGGAATTAGTGGAGCAGAACATTTAAAATCTAATATCTTTTCACGCATAGTTACTGATTGCATAGCGTTTTCGTCCAGTGACAAGGTCGTGTTGATCGAAATCTGGTGGTTATTATTTGCTGTTGTAAAGTATACGTCAGTTGCTAGTCAAAACGTCCGGACCCCCATCCTTCCATATGGGACCACCCTCTTGAAGAGGTAAAGTAATTTAATATTCTTTGTTTATGGCTTTTAATTTTACATTAACATTTGAGAGCCAAAGTCTTTCATTGAAAGTGACTGCTATAATTTAACTTTCACAGTAGCAAGTATGTGGAATAATTTGCTGGCTATTAGTAGCCTAGCTAAATTTTCAAGATGGATTTCCGCTCCCTGGAGTGATTGTGCAGGCATATGTTCTGCAGTCAGGATTCACTTGACCTTGACCTCGATGTCGTTCAATTCAATAGTATGATTACGGTGTCAGTAACTACAATTCATTGTCGTTTCATCAGCACGAGCTCGAGTGGATTGGCGTGGCGTCTGTGGGTCTGTTTGTTATGATCTGTTGCTTCAGTGAGTTGTTTCAGGAAGGAAGCCTTGTTGCCTTTTGATAGCTGCTGGTGTAGGAGGCTCTCTCCCCTATCCTCCCTCCCCTTTTATGTCAAAGGAGATCTGAGCATTGGAGACAGCGCAGGTAAATTTGTACCTCTTATCTGGCATAAAACCTAAAAGCATATAGGGATTGGGTTGGCAGGGGTTGGGCTGGGGTAGGGTTAGGCCTACTTTGGAGTTAGGTTTAGGGTGACAGGCTAGGTGGAAACTGGACAGATTGGAGTATCGCGGTTGTGGCACCTCGCCTCAATTATCATAATATTAAGCAAGTATGGTTGGGTAAGTTCATAAAGGTCAATAAAAGATTATAACAGGATACTCACTTTACCAGTATAAAATAGGACACGCCTTTACTATTCCGCGATGTTGACCATCTTACATAGAAACACAATATGTGCCAGGAAGAGATACGCCATTTTTTCTTCGACTCTTAACGGATATTCTAAAATATACTAATTTGTAGTGTAGTTATCTTGTAAGTCGGGCAGGCGGACGTGTACATTTTCTTGTGAGTAAACAAAGTACTATATGCTACGGCAATGTATGGTGGAATACATTACATATTCACCCGCCATAATGCATGACTATACTCCGTAGTAGACTTTCTTCATCTTCATTTTATCGAGTCAACTTCTACGGTCCCTCTTCGAAATTCGAAATGGCTTGATAAAATGAAGATGGCTTTCTCAGACGAACCATAGCTAGATGTACGTGAGAAAAAGAACGAAAAAACCCATCTGAACTTTACATCATTATATTCCCTTCTCAACTTTCTACATCATTATATTCCATATATATATATATTAGATGTACATATATATAGAAATTTCATTCTCCTTCCATGGCGTTTTGACAGTTGCATAACTGCTACACAAAATGACATATACGCCATGTACCACGTGCCGTTGACCAAGACATTTATTATTTCAGACATTGCTAGAAGATCATGGCGATGGAGACGTTCGGCATCCTGGTAGGCCTACTATCTTTATCACTGGTGTGCACCATGGAGTCTTCACGGTTAATGTTAGAAAGTGAGTACCGTTACCGAAAAATAGAACAAAACATGAGGGTGAGACTCACAAAACCACTCGGCTTCCCCCAAGCAATTGAGAAATATGCTGAGAATGTGCAACATATCATGACTATATTTATTAAGCATTCAGAATTTTCCTTTGTAGAGAATATCATTAATTATGCAGATATAACAGGTACATTCAAGAATATATATCACAAAAGCACAGATTAATACACGAAAACGGGGCTTACCTCTGTAAAATAAAGGCCGAGACGAATAATTTTTGTAAGCTTCTAGAATACAAGTAGATAAATAAGTTTCCAAAATTTGATGGCTATAACGAGCCCAGTTCTTCAGATATAATTGGTTACATTCAAGCATATCCAAGATTATTACACCCGAAAAGGGGGATAACTCCATAAAATAAGAGTCGTGACGATGAATTTTTGTACGCTTCTAGAATCCACTAGATGAATAAGTCTCCAAAATTTAGCAGCTGTACCGAACACGGACATGTAGATATAACTTGTATTTTCGACTACAGAGCACAAAATCGCAGATTATTACACCCGAAAGGGGCATAACGAAAATATACGATAACTTCCGTCATTTCATTGGTTGATTAACCTTGGGTCCTTGTTATCAACGTGGGGTCCGCGTTATTAGCCCAAGATCCGCACTGGGAGCCAAATTATGACCAGTATCACCGGTAGCAATGCCCCATATTATATTCATATAAACTAGTCGAAATATTCAATTCATACTCGCCTTCTCTTGCATGGTATACCGATAATATTTTATAGTGTATTGGGGCTAATGGACAGTGAATGAGTATTAATATTCTTCTATCAAGGCATATGCCAGTCTTTGTGATAGGCCATGCTTCTCTCCAATAAACAACCATGACGTTGAGACATCGGCCGTATGTTGTAAGATATTTTTGTGAAGGAGGACACATACAGGTCAAGTCGCTTTCATTCATTGGAAATTCAACCACGTCCATCTTATAAGTCAATACCCACAGGCAAATGATGTGCCGAATAGTATACATATTCAAGTTGACAATGGAACGCCATAACTATCATTTTGCTCTCTTGTGGATTTTTGAAGAGGTTTCATATATCTTTCACATATGTGCACTGCTTGTCCCAAAGATATATCCACGTAGCTTCAAACCTAAGATACATATTCTAAATACAAAAGATCTTAGATTTTTTTTGTGACAAAAAAAAACACAAGGAAAAACCGTGAAGTAATTATAAATTGAAGAGTGAGTTATCCGCCATATTTGATCGTTGAGTAGAGACAGATTGGAAACCTGGACTACCGGAATGAGAAGTGAAATGACGACGACGAGGTGTCCTACGAAAGAAGTGTTTTCGTCTCTCCCCCCCCCCCATTTCCCCCCATTTTTGATGTCTAATATGATATAAAAGTAATTTACTTTGCCAAAACTAATTATTCTCTATCATATTAATTAGTTTTTGAGCGAAAATATCGAAAAATAAAAAATCGGTCAACAAAATAAAATAAAATAACAAAAATAGACGAAAATGGCTCCCGACAAGATGACGTTACTCTGGTGTCGTCATGGCGGGCATTTTTGATTTGTTTACATTTTACTGTATAGCTTGACCCAACTGTGTGGTACGGAAAGCTTAATTCAGCCCTCTAACACAAGGGGCAACGAAAATAAAGAGGTGTTGGGGGGGGGGGGGACGAAATGCATCCCCCAGACCCCAAATCGATCAGGCCTGATAAGGTTAAAACCAGACCCTTTGTACAAAAAATCGAACCGCAAATTAATTTCCTACAACTTGCACACAAAATATGATCCATATATGTGGCAAATTTGAGAGAAATCCGTCTAGCTGTTTAAAAGCCGAGGAACGAAATAACGAAAATCGGGAGGAGCGAGAGGATAGGGAGAAAAACGTGTCATGCAGCTACAGCTGGCGTAACCCCAAAATCACCAGATAGCTGCCCGCTTGACAGTAAATTTAGAACAGACGTGTAAGTTCCCTGAATGGCATAGTGGGCAAATTGTTGATCAAAGCTATACAAAATACATTTTCCGTGAGAAACACACTGGGGAGTCAAGTATATATATTCAATCCACGTTTTCCGAATTGTAATTTAATACACCATGTTAAGCTCATTTCATCAGCGTCTGTTACACGTTCCATGGAGTAAGAGACGTACGACAGACGCTAATTAAATTAACATAATGAGATATCCTACACGAGAAAGCCTATATGAATGTCTAACACACTATGTACACCATATACAGACGAATGGGTTAGCATTATAGCACATTTCATCATATAATATGTTCTGAGTCTCATTTGGTATGTGTTTATCCCTGAGATAATATGTTGTTGTTGTGCTTTGGTTGTCATAAGTTTGAATATCTTGAAAGTAAACAATCATACCGAGCTGAAAATTTACTTCGGTATGCCATTTAGGCAGACTTATGCAAAACGAACCAACATCGAATAAATAACAAACGTTTAAAAGCTCTGATGAAGTATACCCTGCACAAGATGGGTCTTACATTCAAGATGTATTGAGGCGTTCCCATTATTATATCCAGTATAGTCCCCCACCGCCATC
Source organism: Hanleya hanleyi (assembly GCA_036873755.1). NCBI lineage: Eukaryota > Metazoa > Mollusca > Polyplacophora > Lepidopleurida > Hanleyidae > Hanleya > Hanleya hanleyi. The sequence goes on from JAVTVY010043826.1 coordinate 212,501, forward strand.
CTTCCCCCTGTCCGTGTCATTTTGTCTTATAGAAGTGTTCCCTACACTGTCTAAAAAAGTGTACATATCCTGAAATACACACAAGTTTGTAACACATTTCGAACATGTAAATGTGTTCAAGTACGAAAACTAGCAAGACAAGAGATTTATTTAAAATATGTCACTGACTATCATCAAGCTCACCAACTAGGTAGTTCTCAATAAAAGCAAAGAAATAAACATAAGTGTTCAATTTTTAACACGATATGGTGGTCTGATTTAGACGTCAATATGACCGTTAGTGTTCAGTGCCGTCCATCCTCATATTTCGATTGTTGAGATACTTAGCGTTGTGGAATTTTTGGGTTTTTGTACTTTTCATTATTGTTCAAAATGGACTAGTTGATGAATTCTACAACATTATTTCCACTACCGCTAAAATTAGTCAGAGATGAACGCTTTCACGCTGTTAGAATTTTTTGTTTGCTGACAGTGTACTTATACTCTCGCAATCCCTCGAACATTATAGGGAATTTGGGCGCCTCACAGTACCCCATATTTATACTGTATTCTGAATAACTGTTTGTTTAACCTCAGAGTACCGATATCTCAATAGGAACTATGGTCATATATTGCCTAGTCGCGTTTTCCACCAATAAATGTCCCAAAACTGATAGAACTTCACATATAAACGTTTGTGTAGCGTTTTATTGAGAAAGCTAATACAAAGCGACGAAGCTGATTTGGTATATATTTACATTTGCACATTTATGACTGGATTACTAACCACGACGTTTCTGTCGATATTCCGGTTCCAGTGTATAAATTGTTTCAACAATCAACAAACCAATGAAAATAGCGGATTTCTGTTTGAAAATTTGAATTGACCAATGAAGGATTTAAATACTGGAGGATATCCCTTGACGCACTAAGTGAATAAAAAAAGATACAGAACGCTCGATCCTTCATGATAGACCGTGCCATTACACACTGTGCCGTCATTACAGGTCGATCTGTCATTACAGGCAGACCTGTCATTACATATCAAGTCGTTATTACAGGCCGATCCGTCATTACAGCCCGAAACATCATTACAGACCGATCCGGCATTACAGACGGAGTCGTCATTACAGACCGATCCGTCATTACAGGCCGAACCATCATTACAGACCGAGTCGTATAATTACAGGCCGCGAGCCGTCATTACGGACTGGGGTCTACTTGTCCTGTGATAGTAACTGAGTCAGACGCCTGTTTCCTGATTTTGGTTAAACCCCTGCATTCAGTCATCATCATGTTCCATTTGGGGTAAAAGTCTTCTTGTGGCCGACCCCGACCTTGTGCCCAGTATAAAGCCTGCACATTTGACGCAGGAGGGTAGGGTGAAATTGACAGACTATGCCGTTGTTAACGACGATCTGTTCGCTGAATGCATCGTCAATGCCGAGCCTATGATGTTATGTGGCGATGCGTACGTCCATAATATGATGGCCGAGAAGGGATATCGCTGTATTGTGTTATGAATCTGGACCGACACACGAAGGCAGGATGCGAAGTCGCGAAGGCAGGATGCGAAGTGGCGAAGCTAGGATGCGGAGAACGAAGGCAGGATGCGCAGCGCGAAGTCAGGATGCGAAGGCAGGATGCGAAGTGCGAAGCCACGATGCGAAGTGCGAAGCCACGATGCGAAGCGCGAAGTCAGGATGCGAAGCCAGGATGCGAAGCGCGAAGTCCGGATGCGAAGTCGCGAAGGCAAAGACTGGAAGCGGAGCGCGAAGTCAGGATGCGAAGTCAGGATGCGAAGCGCGAAGTCAGGATGCGAAATCAAAACAATGTGGAGCGCGAAGTCAGGATGCGAAATCAAAACAATGCGAAGCGCGAGGTCAGGATGCGAAATCAAAACAATGCGGAGCGCGAAGTCAGGATGCGAAATCAAAACATCAGCATTGCGCATGATCCTATCAAAACGAGGCCGGTTTGTAGCCCTGATTCCTAATAAGTATTGTAGGGGCAATTGAAGATTATTGCTGGTTGTTGTTATCACAGCAAATTATTCTGATGTGTACCTTTGCTTTGCATTACTGATGTTTTATAGAAATTCACAAATGGTATTTTGAATATTTTCAGATCTGGCGTTTCGGGAATGATAAAAATCGACCCGAATAATTGATAATTAATATTGAAGCGCTCAAAGCTTTCGTAAGACTCTAAGTTAGCCTGGTGACTGTTCAGGTTGACATTTTTATTCCAATCTTGCAAAATGTCCAGTTAGCCTGGTGTGTGAATGGGCCGTACCATCTAGGAATAATTGAGAATCATTGCTTACCAGATAAATTGGTCTTTATATATAGTGTATATAGTGTAATTTTCCATGCTTGACGAACACGGGCTCTTGCTATAAAATATGGCCATGTATCAGTATATTAGTAAGCTATATGATAATTTAGTGATTCTAAAAAAGAACAGAAAGGTGATGGTACGATAAGGCGGGATTTTGGCCTATACGTGGTGCGGTTGAAATCGAAAAAATAAAATGTCCTAAAAATACTTATATTTTAATGTAACGGCAAGAGAAAATATAAGTACACAATATGTGAAAGTTTTAGAGCGATTGCGTTATGATTATAGTTATCACATGAAACTGAAATCCACAGCTTGTTCTATTTCGTGAAAAATGGGTCTAAATCGAGTCCTTCAGACACGCATTTAGACGCGAAGGACCCCTTGGATCAAAACGCCATTTAACTTGGTGTTGTGTGGTAACATTATATCCCCACTGCTAGCAGATCTTTTTGGTCCAAGGAGTCCTTCATACTAAAAATGAAAAGTTATGATTCATAACGTTTGAAGTTTTCGTAAGTAGATTAAAGTGACAAAATAGCCTGTTACAGTTGTTCGTATGTCGTGGTGTAGTGGATACGCACGTTGGATCACAAGCGCCTCGAAATTTTCTTTTACCGAGTTCGAATCCCAGGAGGGCAACATGTGTGACGTCGACAAGTTATTTCAATCTTTCTCATTTTTGTAAAAAAAAATGCATTCAGTATATCTGAAATAAGATTTTAGGCTATCATTATGAACCAATTAAAAGTAAAATAAATATTGTTTACCGATGACACGATACCGTGTGGACATTACGGGCTAGTCAAACGTTGAAATCGAACGATCAGTCGCTCCGTTGATTGACAGTTGCAGCCGACGACAAGTTGTACATTGCATTGTGATTGACAGATGCAGAGAAGAAATGTACATTCCGATGAGTCGGCTGGCTGTGGGCAAAAACCCCGCCTTACAATACCATCTCCTTTTAAAATTAAAAAAAATATATCTCTGACACAACAGCGCTACTTAGCCCAGTGTCCGAAACGATCCGGGCCAATTCTAAGATGGTGGTTTGTACAAATTTAGGATTGATGATATAAAATATCAAATCAAGGATCAATATTTCCATACATCCTTATTTTGTGCTAATAAATATATACACACGGAAACAGATAGACTATTAACAAGCAGTAAGATAATTAGCTATTAGTTTGGGGCTATTGTCTAAAACTCGTATGCTCGTCACTCCATGCCAAAAGTCTACGTACAGGGCAATATCGTAATTCGCGTTTCCTGTTTAGCATCACCGCCCGCCCCGAAATATTCGGCCGCCCCAATTTTTTTATTTTTATTCTTTTTTTCCTCCTCATCTTTGGAATCGACGCTCCGAGACCGAAGTCAAACGACTTAGAAGTAGATATCTCAATAAATGTACACTGAAATTTAATGAAACTAGATTCAGATACAAGCCAAACGATTTTCTGTTCAATAAACTAGTTACATCATTCATCCGACGACGCATATAGTTTGGAGTCCGAAGTCGAGATTGTCAAGGCCGAGGCCGCCAAACAATGCCAATTTATTGTTTCTCTGTTTACGTCAACCCTTTGGAATATAAGCATAAATAAAGAGATATTCTTGTCTATTCTATATGGTACAAATCGGCCGTGTTCTAACTCATTTCCAGAATTCCCCGTCAGTGTCCACCACAGAAACAGCCAAATCAAATAGTTCGATAAAACAGGCTTTGTGTGTGCATTTAAAACTTGCACAGTTATAAACCAGAATTGAAAATACACAAATTGATATATATTTGTTCAAATATTATTCGAAATTCAAAACCATCTATCACTGAGTGATAAGACCGCATGGTATCATAACGGTTCTCGGAAACGGTCTCAATCCCGCTAAAAACGCATGTCGCTCTCGCAACGGTCCTTTTCAGGGCCACCCAAAATTTACCGTCATCCCTCGAGGTGTAGGCATATCGGCTCTGCAAAATCATGATCATCGACATGGATCGCTCAGCCTCATTAT